>JAKCPB010001177.1:0-114699 GCA_021442155.1 Cymbidium sinense | reverse complement strand
AACAAAATTAAAATCTTAAAATAATTAAAAAATAAAACTAATAAACTAAACACTAACTAAATAAAAAATAAAATAAACCACAAAACACAAAGCAAAAACTAAAACACAAACACAAAATAAAACTAAAAACCCAAAACTAAAAAAATAAAAAAAACCTAAACTAAAAAAAAACCTAAACCAAAAATAATAAAATAAAAAAAAAAAAAAAAAAACTTTAAAAACAAAAAATAAAATAAACTAAAAGACCACAACTAACTAAAGTAACTAAATACAAAATAAAGTAAACCTAAAAAAAAACACAATAAACTTAAACATAAACCTAAACTAGAATAATAAACCTTGATGGTAGAAACATCAATCAATGCTTAGATAAAGATTTGAATATGAAGGCAAAATTATCATAGTGGTGGTGATGGAGGTCTGGAAATGGAGGTGGTGAAGCGATGGTGGTTATAGAGGAGAGGAGTGAGGTTATATCCATGGTGGTGGAGAGGGAAAGATAGGGGCGTGATGCGATCCCTACTAAAGGCGATGTGGTTAAATGGGAACTAGAGAAATTAAGAACAATATCACCTACGACTACGAAACTATTTCTTAGTAGAGGCATTCTAGTTATCTAGGGTTTTATTTGCTCTATGCATGCTCATTTTTATCTATGTCATAAACTTGTGTCTTAGAAAACTTGGTGTGTTACTTGGTTGATGAAATCAAAAAAAAAAGAAATGTTGAATCTAAATTTGTTCTCATTAAAGAAAATAAAAACCAAACCCAAAACCCTATAATACCTAAATCCTAAATCTTAAACCATAAACCATAAAATCATAAACCTAAACTCAAACCTTAAACCTAAACCCTAAACCCTAAAGGAATAAACCAAAACCTAAACCACATAACTAAACACGAAACCACAAACTCTAAATTTAAAAAACCCTAAATGCTAAACCCTAAACTAAACCAAAGTAATTAAATAAATTAAAAAAATAATAATACCTAAACCTAATAAACTAAACATAAACCTAAACATTAGAATGGAAACCTTCATGGCGAACATCATGTAAGCAGATCTAGATGGTAGTGGTGGCCGGTTATCGTAGTGGTGGTGGGGGATCTAGAGGTGATGGTGGATATGGAGGTGGTGGTTAGAGTGGTAGTGGTTATGAAGGAGGGAGGAGCGATGAAGGTTATAGCCATGGTGGTGGCAGAGGAGAGATCAGGATATGATGGTGGATCTACTCAGTAGGGTTATTTTGATGGGAAATGGAGAAACTAAAGAATGGTCAATCCGATCTACTACTTATGGAATCATGTCTTTAAAGTAGAGATGGTTCTAATTATCTAGGGTTTTTGATTTGCTCTATGCATGCTCATTTTTTATCCATGTCATCCCTTATATATTAGAAAATGTGGCGTGTTACTTAGTTGATGAAATCAAAAAGAAAAAGTGTTGAATATGAATTTGTTCTCTATTAAAAAAAAAATAAAAACCCTAAACCCCAAAACCAAAAACCTAAATCCTAGACTTAAAACCTAAACCCACAAACTAACCAAACCCCAAACTAAAATCCACAAACTAAATCCTAAACCACAAACCCTAAATCATAAACCCAAACCTAACCCACAAACCCAACCCTAGGCCACAAACCTAACCCTAAACCAATACCATAACCACTAAAAAAAGCTAAAAACTATAATAAATAAAACCTAAATTAAATAAATAAATAAATAAAATAAAATAAAAAAATAAATAAAATAAAAAACCTAAACTAAACTTATAAACCTAAAAAATAAAAAAAATAAAATAAATAAAATAAAAACTAAATAAAAAATAAAACCTATAAAGTAAAAAAAAAAATAAAATAAATAAATAAAATAAACCTAAAATAAAAAATAAAATAAATGAAATAAAATAAAATAAAATTAAATATAAATCTAAATAAAATAAAAATGATAAATAAAAAATTTAACTAAAAACTAAATTAAAAACAAAACCTAAACCTAAAAATAAAATAAAATAAAAATAAAATAAACTAAAATAAAACTAAATAAACAAAACCAAAACCTAAAACCTAATAAATTAAACTGAACAAACAAATAAAATAAAATAAAATAAACTAAACAAAAAACTAAAATAAAACCTAAAAAATAAACTAAAATAAAACTAAACAAACCTAAAAATAAAATGATAACCTAAATAAAACCTAAAGAAAAAAAATAAAATTTAAAAAAAGAAAATAAAATAAACTAAACTTAAACTTAAAAGATTAACTAAAATAAAACTTATAAAATAAATAAAACTAAAATAATTAAACTAAAATAAAATAAAAAATAAAATAAATTAAACTAAAATAAATAAAAAAAACTAAATAAACCTAAACTAGGTTTACTTGGTTAAAAAATAATAATAGACTGAGCCCAAACCACAAATAAGCCACAACCCTAAACCTACCTAGGCTAAAAAAATAATAAAGCTAAACCTAAACCTAAAACCCTGACTAAACCTAAAACCCAAACCACAACCTAAACTAACTAAAACCACAAAACCTAAAATCTTAAAGAAACTAAGCTAAACAAAATAAAACTTAAAAAAATAAAATAAATGTATAACCTACCAAAATATAATAAAAATAAAAATAAATAAAAAACCTAAACTAAAACCTAAAAAACCTAAACTAAATAAAATAAAATAAAAAAATAAAACTAAATATAATAAAATAAAAGAAAATCTATATAAAAAAAAATAAAATAAAATAAAACTAAAAAACTAAAAAATAAACCTAAACCTAAATAAATATAATAAACTAAAATAAATAACTAAACTAAACTAAAGATAAAACACTAAAATAATACTAAAGATAAATATAAATATAAATAAAATAAAATAAATAATAAAAAAATAATAAATAAAATAAAATAATCTAAATAATAAAATATATCTTCTTAAATTTTAAAAAAAAAAATAATAAAGATACTAATCTAGTAAACCACAAACACAAATGAAATAAAACTTAAAAATAAAATAACCTAAACTAATCCCAAATAAATGCTAAAATAAACCACTAACCTGTACTAAATCTTTAAACACTAAATCTAAAAGAACCCTAAATAATAAAAACCAAAACCTAAATGACATAAAAAAGCAAAATAAAAGCCTAAACCTAAACCCACAAACTAACAAACCTAAAACCTAAACCACAAACCTAAACCTTAATAAACCACATGCCTTAAAAGCATAACAAACTAAACCATAAACCCCCAAACCTAAACACAACCTACCACAAATCCCAAACCTAAACTAAAGTAGCTAAATAAATTAAAAAATAAACCTAAACCTAAAACCTAATAAACCTAAACCCAAGAATGGGAGAAACCGATAGGAATATCACTTAAGGCTCTCAGATTTGGAGGTGGAGGTGAAGGTGGAGGCATCATTTATTGAGGTGGTGGGGGATCTAGAAGTGCTGGTGGATGTGGAGGTTGTGGTCAGAGTAGTGGTGGTTATGGTGGTGGGAGGATCAATGTTGGTTATAGTCATGGTGGTGTTGTCGGGAAAGATCAGGGATATGATGGCGGATCTCACTACTTGAGAGGCAGAGGTGGTTTTGATGGGAATTGGAAAAAATGAAGAGCAACTGATCTAATCTACTGCTAATGGAACTGTGTCTTTATAGTAGAGATGGTTCTACTTATTTAGTGTTTTTGATTTGCTCTATGGGTGCTCATTTTTTATCTATGTTGTCGCTTGTGTCTTAGAAAACTTGGGGTGCTACTTGGTTGATGAAATTGAAAAGGAGAAATGTTGAATCAAATTTGTTCTCTCTTAAAAAAATACTTTAAACCTAAACTAAACTAAATCTTAAACCTAAACTTAAACCTAAACCTAAACCTAAACCCAAAACCTAAACCTAAACCTAAACCTAAACCTAAACCATAAACCCTAAACCCTAAACCTAAACCTAAACCTTAAACCTAAACCTAAACCCTAAACTTAAACCTAAAAACTAATAAACCACTAACCACAAAACCACTAAACCTAAACAAACCCTAAAACCTAAACCCTAAACCTAAACTAAACTACCCAAACCTAAACTAAAAACCCTAAACCCAACCTAAAACTAAACCCAAACCTAAACCCTAAAAACCCTAAACCTTGAATAAAGATGTCATTAGGAGTAGATCTAAAGAATGACTAATCTAACATAGTTATGGTAGCTAAAGAAAATGTCTTCAGAGACTTTCCCTTGACTATTAGAGATTTGAATAACCAAACCCAATCATACTATAATACCATATATTATAGTATAATGTAGCATCATATATTTGGGCATGTAGTGATGTGTTTTTGGATGTTATAAGATGTTTTGAAATATTTTTTTTGCATATTATGGTATTATTCCCTATAGTCTATATTAATATAAATCATAAAAATATTGATTTAATAAATCGATGATGAAATTTATTAAATTTGAAGTGGGAATTAGGTTGTAGTATGGGTGTGCCACACTTGTAGTCTAAAAGTAAGATTTTATGTTCAAAATAAATATTATATGTTGTAGCATAATATAACATCATACAACATAATATATTATTCACATTTTAAATACTTTATTTTACAATCATGCGGTCACTAGCATTATTTATAAAAATGTTGATTTAGACTTTAAAATGGTGGAATTTGGCCAAATTCATAATAGGTAGAGCATGTCATCATAATATATTATTTCAATTTAAAATATGTAAGTGATATGACTAAAATATATAGTTTTTTATTGTTTAGACTAATATTATAATTTTTTATCTTAAGCAATCCCTTGTGATGTGATATGCAATATAATATAATGTAATATGTTATAGTGCATTATAATATAGGATGCCATAACATAGTGTAGCATCATGCATTATAGCATACTATTGTGTATTACTACTTACTTTTTAGCATATTTTAGTTTGTTATAGTATGATGTAGTAGAGTTTGTCTTGGTATAATTCATAAAAAATCTTGATTTATAGGATGAGATGGTGGGATTTGGCCAAATTTAAGTTAAGCTTTAGGGGACATCATTGGTGCTATGGTGTGTCATTTAATCAAAAGAATGGAATTTATATCCAAAATAAATGTTCAATTTTCAAATATTTTAAATTTTTTTGCTTGAAGTGATTCATTTTAAGGTGTAATGTAAGATAATATATTATATGAAAGCATATTAAAATATAATGTACATAACAATATAACTTCACATATATATGAATGTGGTGTGTTACTAAATGTTATTGTACATTTTAGTATGTTTCACTTTTGGTATAATACATTGGGTAAATACTCACAAAAATGTTAATTTTAAGGTTGTGATGGAGAAATTTGGCTAAATTCATGGCTCACACTAAGAAGCGACACCAAAATTATGCTATTTTGTACCATTTCTAATAGAAAAATAACAATTTTACATCCAAAATGAACATTATTCATATTTTGAAAAATTTTTGTTATTTGTTCCTTTTAAGCTATTCTAATGAGGTGTAATGTTAGACAATATATTATATTATAAAAATTATAATATAACATCATATATTATAATCTAATATAGTGTGTTAATTCACACTATAATATGTTTAGCATGATATTGTATAGTTAGTTTGAGCTTGCACCATCATAAATCATAAAATGTTAATTGCAATGTTAAGATGATGTAATTTGAATGAAAAATATTGCTTTTGGTTGAAGTATTAAAGGTGTGCATAAGTGAAGAAATAAGATTTGATGAGAATTCCATGTCAATTACATGGAGGGAGATCATAGGGGATCACACATACATGTGATGTGTATACAGGGCATAGAAGAAGAAAATCTACTAGGATAAGGTTGAATTTGATTATGATTTATTGAAAGAAGATCCACTGGGGATAAGAATCTATAATCCACTAGGGATTAAGATCGAATGACTTTAATTTATTTTGTTTTAATTGATGTGGAGGCATATCTGGGATATGGGTTGAGTCCAGGGATGGGTATATGAACCTTCCACTAGGGAAGCGGTTTGGGCTATCTCAGGATTGGGATTGAGTTTGATTTCATAGATTTGTTTGGGGATGTATCCACTTTGGGATAAGAGTTTGTTTGGATTTCTTTGATTTAGACTCTACTTGGGGAGTTGGTTTAATTTGGCTCCTAGGAGGTTGGTTTTTGAATTATTTTTCTTGACTTGTTTATATATGATTTAGGGCTCACTAGGAGAAGGGTATGATTTAACTCCAGGAAAAAATGGGTTTAATTTAATCGAGTTAATGTATGGACCTATCATGTGTGATGGACCCAGAAGAGTATATGTCTTGACCTTCGGGTTTACAAATCAAAGGGATAGTCTCTGGGGTAAAGCTAGCCAACTAAGGGTTGCCTTTAGGTGTATGCAGTTGTGCTAGGAAGAAGGCATGCTTACATCTTCAAAGCAAGGAACAACTTTGGGTGACTATTGAATGCATACAATCAAACGACTGAGAGACTACTTAGTGAATGTTGGGGACTTTTCAACTCAAAAGTAGTGATTAACTTAATTTATGTGATTTTATATGGTTTTTGTTTGGTTTAGTTTGATTTCAAATTGAGCATATCTGGGGATGTGAGCTCGGTCAAATTTGATAGATTTAATTTATGGACCATTTCGGTGTGCGATGGACCCAAAGGGATAGTCTACTGGCCATGGGGTAGAGATAGCCAAGCTAAGCGGTTGCCTTTCGATGTGAAATAGTTGTGCTAGAAAGAAGGCATAATAGACTTACATCTTCTAAAGCAAGGAACAACTGCTGGGGTGACTTGTTGGTAGCTCAACAAATCGACTTAGGGAGACTCTTGAGTGAATGTTGAGGGGACTTATATCAACTCAAGAGTAGTCGATTCTATAGGAGTTTGCTAACATTCCTAAAGATAGGATACTCTTGGGAAAAGGTACCACTAGGGGTGTCCTTCTAATCCATAAGTGAATATATATTTTATTTATATGTTTGCATGGACCCTGTTGGTCTGTGAGGGACCACACTGAGAAGGGACTATGTCGGCATTGACCTATCTCAAATTTCTTTGGACCAAGAGAATCTACATCCACGGATGGATTCTCCAAAGGTGGTTACTAGGAAAAGAAAATTGTCATTCAATGGAACCGGTAGTGTCTAAATGGAGTAGCAAGCGATCCAAATATAGTGACCACAGGAGGTGCTACTAGGGTGTTATCTAAGCCCAAGAAAGCTATAGGTGTATGCGATGGCTAAGGATAAAGCATAGCAGACTTATACGCCATGGGTGGCCAATCTAAGGTGCAGAACCAACCAACCTAAGGTGTATCCATCAATATAGTGAGAACAAACTAACCTAAAGTGTTTGATAGTGTGCAACAATCAATCTGGAAAGAAAGCATGTAGGCTTACAACTCTAAAATTGATCATGGGATAGTCTATCATCGATGGACATATGTTTCGACCTAGGCGACAATTAAGTGGGGGGGAAGGAAGGGCTGAGACTTGAAGGTAGTGAGAGAAGGAGCTGCTAGGGGACTTAACCTAAACCTCAAATATACTCTACCCAATTAGTGTAAGAAGGCTAATCTAAGAAGAAAGTGTAATAGACTCACATCCTCTTAAACGAAGCCAACATGAGGTAGCTTACTGGCCATGCAGTAAGGCCTACCAAACTAACAAGGCCCTCGTCAGTGTGCAGTGGCCAAGTAAGGAAGAAAAGCGTAGAAGACTTACATCCTCTTGACCGCGTAAGGAAGCAAGAACACCACTGGGGTGACACACTAGTAGGGTGGTACGTCGGACTAGAACCTTGAGTGAGTATGGGCATTATCTCAACTTCAGTAGCGAGATAAAAGATGTATTTGTTTTATATTTATGTTTAGTTTATGTTTGTGTTGTCAATGAAGGATAGGACACCGGGTTCTTACACCTACTAAATACATGGCGGTTGTAAACAAGAATACTTTCAACATGGAAGAGATTGAATTTGAAATAGAATTTTCATTGATGATAATTATTTTCAAACATGATTAATAATATTGATGAATTGGGCGCTCTACCTTACGATAAATAAGCTAATAAGATCCTCCTTGGTAGGCCTTCTCTGTGGCAAAAGGGCCTTCCAAAGTGAGTTTAAACTTGCCTCCCATCTTACGACGAGCAATAATCGGTCTCCTCAAAACTAAAATAAGCTCTCCTACTTGAATAGCTTAAGGACAGACCAACTTGTTGTGAGCTTCAATCATTTTATCTTTGTACAAGTCAAGGTTTTGGCATGCCCGTAGGCGTCTCTCCTCCAAATCTTCAAGCTCTTCTAAAGGCAGCTTGGCATTCTACTCTGTTGTGATCTTGCTACCCATAGCTATCTTTAGTGATGGGAGTTGGACTTTTAATAGTAGAATGACTTGGACCCATACACTAAAGAAAGGAGTAGGCGAGTTGGAGTCTATATGTGATGGTAGGCCCCAAGGCTTCAACTACTCATTCCACTATCACTCCATTGTCGAGTGTCTTCTTTAGTATTTGGATGAGAGTTTTATTGAAGGCTTCTGCTAAGTCATTTGTCCTCAGGTAGTTGATGGTAGAATATCTCTAGTCTATGTTGTGTCTTCAGACAAAGTTGTTGATCTCGGTGATCTTGAATGCAGTACCATTATCTGATATAATTAGTTAAGGCACTCTGAACCTATGTATGGTTCCTAAAAAACTAGAGTACATCTTTGAGTTGTCTCTGAGAAAATCAATTTTTTTTAGAAAAGTAGTCGATGTGACTAAGTTGATGATGAACCGGAAGAAGGAGGATCAATGGACCCACTATGTCGGCACCCCAACACTCGAATGGCCATGAGGCCAATGTAGAGTGTAGAATGTTGGGTGGTTGGTGTAGGACCACACCATGTATTTGACATTGGTGGCTCGCCTAGCCGTATCCATGTAATCTTTGATCATTGACGGCCAATAGTATCATATTCTTTTGATCTTGGCTTTCATCTTCGATCCAGATTGGTTGGCTCTACATAATCCTGAGTGTACCTCAATTACGTTCTTACGGGCTTAATGCTTGTCTAAACAACACAACCACATATGATGAAGAAAATCTACAAGACACTATCCACAAAAGCATAGTGCTCTACTTCATCGATGAGCTTGGGACTTCTCTTGAGCTAGTTTGCCTTTATTTAGGTAATCAATGGTTTTCCTCTAATCTAACTCCTCATCCTTCTTGGCAATGGCAACCTCCCTTCAAGAGAGTACTTTTGATGAGTTCAATATCAATAAAGATAAGACTTGTCTATTTTGGACCTTTATTGATATGGACTCATCCTCTATGTCAATTCCTTGGCAAGCTTGGATAAAGCATACATGACATTCTCTCGAATCTTATAAATGGTAACCTCTGGATTTGGGCAACTCATGGTGTACTTGTGGTAGTGATGGAGCTTGGGCTCTATAACCTTATAGGACCTAGTGATTTGGTTGATAATTAGTTGAGAATCCCTGTTGATGTTAGATTCTTGAGTAATCTAACTCAGGCGGCAATCGAGCCTTATATTGACTTCATTGTTGGTGCAAGGATTAGATAGATGATATGAGAATCTCATCACATCATGGTAGTTAAGAGAACTATTCTTACATTAGGAGAAATTCGAAGAGGTGTCTTCTTAAGAAATGCTAGCGCTTGTCCCTTCACTGCACGAAGGGGTATGAAGGTAATGTCAAACTGTGAGAGGATCAAGGACCATCATGCCAACCATCTAGATAGCGTCGTGTGTCATGAGATACTGTAATGGATTGATCTTAGAGATTAAGTTCACCGTATGAGGAAGCATGTAATGTTGTAGCTTTTGGGATGCAAAGATTAAGCTAGGCAATGCTTCTCAATGAGTGGATAATTAGCCTCAGTAGGGATTAAATGACGGGTGAGGTAGTAGAGTGTGTTTTTCTTCCCTTCATCAATGGCTTGGGCCAAAACACTAAGGAAGTCGTGTAATGCGTATAAAGTATGAGTGGCTTGCGGGGATAGGGCTAGACCGTGGCGTCATCGGGTAATGCTTGATGTCTTGAAGGAATGCTCATATTGTCATCCCACTTAAACTTGGCATCCTTTTTGTAAGTCGAGAATGGTGACATCTTCGATAGGTTGGATATAAAGCATCTTAGATATGCCAACCACCCTTGGAATGATCGAGTTGAGTTAAACTTTCAGGGTGGCATTTAATATCGCTTGATCTTCTCTAGATTTTCAATTCCCGTGTTGACTAAACCCAGGAATTTCCCCAGCTACTGAATGCACACTTTAGGGGTTCATTTTGAGGTTAAATTGTCTTAACTATTCAAAACTACTCTCAAGTCAAAGAGATGGTCTTCCTTTTCTCTACTTTTGACCAGATCATAAATAAAACAGATGAAATAAAAAAATTAGTAAAAAAGTAATTGAAAACTAAAATAAAACTAAAAAAAATAATAAACTAAAAAAAAAAATAAAAATAATTAAAACATAACTAAAATAAATATAAAAAAATAAATAAAAAAAATAAAATAAAATAATAAAAAAAAAATATAAATAATAAATAAACTAAAAACAAAATAAAAAAATAAAAAAAAAAAACTTAAAAAATAAATAAAAATAAAAAAAAAATAAAAACTAAACCAAAATAAAAATAAAAATAAAAAAATAATAAAAAAAATAAAAAATAAACTAAAATAAAATAAAACCAAAAAAAAATATAAAATAAAAATAAATAAAAAAATAAATAAACTAAAATACTAAATAATAAAAAAAAATAAAAATAAAAAACCAAACTAAAAAAAAAAAAATAAATAAAATAAAACCTAAAAAATAAAATAAATAAAAAAAACCAAAACCAAAATAAAATAAAATAAATAAATAAAATAAAAAACTAAAACAAAAATAAATAAAACTTAAATAAAAAAAAAATAAATAAAAAATAAAAATAAATAAAATAAAATAAATAAAAACTAAAATTAAAATAAAAATAAAAAAACTAAATAAAATAAAACTAAAATAAAATAAAACTAAACCTAAAATAAACCTAAAAAATAAAAAAACCACATAAACTTAAATAAAATAAAGTAAATAAACTAAACTATGTTTACTTAATTTAAAAAAAAAACCTAAATCTAAAACTAAACCTAAACCCTAAACTACAAATTAAAACAAATAAAATAATCTAAACCCCAAACCTAAATACAAACCCTAAACCCTAAACCACAAACCTAAATACTAAACTTACTAATCCAACCCAAAACCTAAAAACCAGAACTAAAACCATAAACCTACACCATGAACCCTAGCTAAACACAAAACCCAAACCCAAACCCAAACCCTCTAAAAACAAAGTAAAAATAAATTAAAAATAAACCTAATAAAACTTAAAATATAAACCTAAACCTTAGAATGGGCATAACCTTGATGGCACATCACCAATCCTAGGCACAATCTAGATCTTGGTGCGGTGAAGGTGGCGGTGATTATCCTGATGGTGGAGGATTTGGAGGTCTTTGGTGGATATGGAGGTGGTTTGGGCGATGTGGTTATAAGTGAGAGGTTACACATGGTGGTGTGGTGAGGAGAGATTGGGGATATGATGGTGGATCTAATCTGAGAGGCAGTGGTTACGATGGGAGCTGGAGCGAAGAATGGGCGTCGATCTACTGCTTATGAAATTTGTCTTTATAGTAGAGATGGTTCTAGTTATCTAGGGTTTTTTATTTGCTATGCATGCTCATTTTTTATGTATGTCATTGTGTCTTAGAAAA
Source organism: Cymbidium sinense (assembly GCA_021442155.1). Classification (NCBI taxonomy): domain Eukaryota; kingdom Viridiplantae; phylum Streptophyta; class Magnoliopsida; order Asparagales; family Orchidaceae; genus Cymbidium; species Cymbidium sinense. Next base: position 102,915 of record JAKCPB010001177.1, on the reverse strand, counting down.
CTTGGTGTGTTACTTGGTTGATGAAATTGAAAAGAATAAATGTTCAATCTAAATTTGTTCTCTTAAAAAAAAAACCACAAACCTAAACTAAATGTGAACCTAGACTAAATCTAAACCTAAACCCTAAACCCCAAATCACAAAACCCTAAACCCCAAACCACAAACCTAAACCCAACTAAAACCCCAAACCCAAACCAAAATAAACTAAAACCTAAACCCTAACTCAAAACCCCAAAAAACCACACTACTCTAAACTAAACCCTCAAACCCTTAAAAATTATACAAAAATAAAAACCTCTAAATAAAATAAGAAATAAAATAAATAAACTTAAAAAGATAAAATAAAAAAATAAATAAAATAAAACCAAAACTAAAATAAGCTGAAAAAAACCTAAAATAAACTAAAAGAAAATAAAGAAAAAATAAACTAATAAGATAAATAAAAACTAATAAAACTAAAATAAATAACCAAATAAATAAAAAACTAAACTAAAATGACCACAAATACCTAGGATAAACCACAACCTAAACCTAAAAATAATAAATAACCTTAAAATCCAAGAAAATCTAAATAAAACCTGGTTTGCTTGATTCAAAATAAACTAAAATTAATCTTAGGCCTGACCTAACTCCTAGGCCTAAACATCCTGACCTAAACCAACCCTAAACCTAATGAGACCTAAAAACCCCAAACCCTAAGCCTAACCCTGACTAACCAAAATCTAACTGAGCCAATACCTAAAAAATAAACCACTGACCCTACTGATCTTAACTAAAATAAAAATAAAATAATTAAATAAATAAACCTAAAATAATGATAAATAAACCAAAATATAAAATAAAATGGTGAAAAAGGCCAAAAAATATAAATGTAAAATGATAAAAATAAAATAGAAACTAATAAGGGAAAATAAAACAAAATAAAAATAAAACTAAAGTAAAATAAAAGATAAAACAGGAAAATAAACCCACAAACCTACCCACAAATCACAACCTGAGCCACTAACTAGCCAAACTATTTAAATACTAAAATATAATCTTCAAAATCTATAAATCAACTACCACTAACTTGGCTTAACCCTAAACCACAAATAAACTAAAAAAACCATAAATAAACCACAAATCTAACCACAAACCTAAAACATGACCTAAAAAACCCATAAAACCTAAAATAAAACCCAAATAAACCAAAACCTAAAACTAAATAAAAATAAAAAAATAACATAAATAAAATATAAAACTTAAACTAACCCCAATAAAAAAATCATAAAAAGCTCTAGATTAAAACAAATAGCATTATCTGATAATCAGGACTGGTGGATATGGAGGTGTAAAGTGGTAATAAGAAAATGACTAAAATAGAATGGATCCTGATAGAGGCCCAAGTGGTTACAAGAAACCTAAAAATGATCTACTGCCAAAACTATCTTAAATGAGGCCTGTTAAATGAACCAGCTCAATCACATACTTAAAACTTGGTTAAAAATCAAAAGAATAAATGTTGATCTAAAAAAATTAAAACCTACTAAACTAAAATTTAAACCAAATGAAGCCACTAAGTAAAATCCTGAAAAAAAAAAAATACAAAGCCTAAATAGGCCTAAAACCACAAATAAGCCCAAACTAAAATGAATAAAAAGAAACCTGAAAATAAACCCAACCTAAAACCCAAACCCTAAAAATTAAGAAAACCTAAACCAAAATAAAAAAAAATAAATAAAAAAATAAAAATAAATAAATAAAAAAATCTAAACCAAATTAAGTAAATAAATAAATAAAATAAAACTAAACTAAAACCTAAACTAAACCTAAACCTAAAAAAAATAAAAAATAAAAATAAAACTAAACTAATAAAATAAATAAAATCTAAAATAAATTAAAAAAAATAAAAACTAATAAAATAAAATAAACTAAAATAAAAAATAAAATAAAAACTAATAAAACTAAATAAAAATAAAATAAAATAAAATAAAAAATAAAACTAAATAAACTAAAAAAAAAAATAATAAAAAATAAAATACATAAAACTAAATAAATAAAAATAAATAAATAAACTAAAATAAAACTAAATAAAAAAAATAAAATAAAATAACCTAAACTAAATAAAATAACACAAAATAAATAAAATATAAACCTACTAAGAAAAATATGTAAAACTAAAAACCTAAAAAAATAAAATTAACCTACTTAAATATAAAATAAAATAAACTAAACTAACTATAAACCTAAAAAACACAAATAAAATAAATAAAAAAATAAATAAACTAAAATAAATAAAAACTAAAAATTAAACAAAATAAAAAAATAAAATAAAAGAAAATAAAATAAAATAAAATAAACAAAACCAGTGGTTTAATAAAAAAAAAATAATAAATAAAAAGCCCTGACCAAAATGAAACCACAAACCCAAATATAAATAAAATAAAAAGAACCCTAAAAAACTGACCAAATAACCCAACCTAAAAACCTAACCCTAAACTAACTTAAAATAAACTAAATAAAAATAAAAATAAATATAAAATCTGACTTATATAAATAAAATAAAATAAAACCAAAAAATAAACCCAAAATAAAGACCTAAATAAAATAAAATAAAACTAAATAAAATAAAATAAATAAAACCTAAATAAATAAAAATAAAATAAAAAAACTAAAATAATAAAATAAAAAATAAATAAAATAAACAATAAAATAAATAAATAAAATAAAATAAAACTAAAAAATAAAAAAAAAAATAAAAAATAAAACCTAAAATAAAAAAACTAAAATAAAATAAAATAAAAATCTAAAGTAAATGAACTAAAATAAAATAAATAAAATAAATAAACTTAATAAATAATAAATAAAAAAAAACCAAAAACTAAAATAAAAAAAAAAAAAATAAAATAAAACTAAAAAACCTAAAAAATGAAATAAACCTAAACTAATAAAAATAAAAAATAAAATAAATAAAAATAAAAAACTAAACTAAAATAAATAAATAAGATAAAATAAAATAAGAAATAAATAAACTAAAATAAAGTAAATAAAATAAACTAAATAAACTTAAAATGGTTTAATAAAAAAAAAATAAACTAATAAAACCCAAAAACTAATAAACTAAAACTAAAACCTAAAATAACTAAACCTAAAACCACTAAAAAAAGCCCTAATAAACTGAGCCTCTGACCTAAACCTGAAACCTGAGCTAAAACTGATAGACCCTAGAAACCAAACCAACTGACCTAATATAGGCCACACTAACCTAGGCTAAACCACTGACCCTAAACCTGACTAAAGGTGACTGGAGCCCAGGCCACAAAAAACCTCTAAACTGACCTAAAAAAATAAACACCCCAGGCTAAACCCTAAATGGCCTAAAAAAAAACCAAAACTAAATAAAAAATATAAAATAAAGAATAAAAAGATAGGCTAAATAAAATATAAAATAAATAAAGATAAACCAAAATAAACCAAAACTAAGAAAAAATAATAAAATAAAATAACTAAATAAAATAAAATAAAAACTTAAATAAAAGATAAAATAAACCAGATATAAAAGAAAACCTAAAATAAAATAAAATAAAATAAAATAAAGATAAAATAAAAAATAAATAAAAAAAAATAAAATATAAAATAACAAAAAGCCTAAACAAACTAAATAAACAAAAATAAAATAAACCTAAAACTAAATAAAATAAAATAAATAAAATACCTAAAACTAAAAAATAAAACCTAAAATACTAAATAAAACAAAACTAAAAAAAATAAAAAAGCTAAACTAAACCTAAATAAAAAATAAAACCTAGGCTAAAAATAAAATAAAAATAAACTCATTAAAATAAACAAAATAAAATAAAAAATAAAAAATGAAATAAATACTAAATAAATAAAATAATAAATGAACTAAATAAAATAAAAAAATAAAATAAACTAAATGAACTCAAATAAATAAAAAAATAAAATAAACTAAACTATTGGTTTGTTAATTTAAACTAAAATACAAATCTAAAACTAAACTAAACTAACCTAAACCCTACCAAACCAAAACTATAACCTAAAACCAAAACCTAAAAAAACCTAACCCAACCACTAAAACAAACCAAACCCACAACCTAAACCTAAACACAAACCCAAAACCCACAAATCTAAAATACAAACCTAAAACTTAAACCTTAAACTCCACCCCAAACACTAAACTAACTTAAAACAAGAATGGATAGAACTTTGAAGAACAATGTCAACCACTCTTATAAATCTAGAGGTGGAGGTGAAGGATATTATGTGTAGTGGTGGGATCTGGAGGTGTTGGTGGATATGGGTGGTGGTAAGAGTAGTGGTGGTTTTGGAGTTGGGAGCCGGAGGTTACAACCATGGTGGCGGTGAAAGCAGATCATGGATATGATGGGATCACTACTGAGAGGTGGGTGGTTTTAATGGAAATTGAGAAGCAAGAATATTGATCTACTACATGGAATATGTCTTTCTAAGATGATTCTACTTATCTAGGTTTTGATTTGCTCATGGGTTCTCATTTTTCTAGTCATTGCTTGTATAGAAACTTGGGGTGCTACTTGGTTGATGAAATCAAAAGAAGAAATGTTGAATCTGAATTTATTTTGTGTTAAAAAAATCTTAAACCCTAAACCCTAAATCTAAACTAAAACTTAAATAAACCTAAAACCAAAACCTATACCCTAAACACTAAAAAATAAACCATAACCACAAACCAAACACAAACCTAAACCCTAAAACCTAAACCCAAACATAAACCAAACCTAAACCCAAAACTCCTAAACCTAAAACCTGACCTTAAACCCTAAAATAAAACCAAAACCATAAAATAAACCCTAAAAATAAAAGATCTAAACTAACCCAAACCTAAACCTTGAATAAAGATGTCATTAGGGTAGATCTATAAATGACTAACATTAACATGTTATAATTTAAAGAAAATGTCTTCAAGAGACTTTCCCTTGACTATTAGAGATTTGAATACCTAAACTACTAAATCATATTATATGTATATATATAGTATAATGTAGCATCATATATTTAAGCATGTAGTGATGTTTTGGATGTTATAAGATGTTTTGAAATGTTTTAGTATATTATGGTATTATGCTATAGTCTATATTATATAAATCATAAAATATTGATTTAATAAATGAGATGATGAAATTTGTTAAATTTGAAGTGGAATTAGGTTGTAGTACCAAGGTGTGCTATGTCACTTTAGTCTAAAAAAGTAAGATTTTATGTTCAAATTAAATATTATATGTTGTAGCATAGTATAGCATCATATATCATAATATATATTAATGCATTTAAATTCTTTTAGTATTTTACAATCATGCTTCCTACTAGCATTATTTATAAAAATGTTGATTTAGACTTTAAAATGGTGGAATTTGGCCAAATTCATAATAGGTTGAGCATGTCATCATAATATATTATTTCAATTTAAAATATGTAAGTGATACGACTAAAATATATAGTTTTTTATTGTTTAGACTAATTTTATGATTTTTTTTATCTTAAGAAATCCCTTGTGATGTGATATGCAATATAATATAATATAATATGTTATAGTGTGTTATAATATAGGATGCCATAACATAGTGTAGCATCATGCATTATAGCATACTATTGTGTATTACTACTTATTGTTAAGAATATTTTAGCTTGTTATAGTATGATGTAGTAGAGTTTATCTTTACAATTCATAAAATATTGATTTATAGGATGAGATGATGGGATTTGGCAAAATTTAAGGTAATCTTTAAGGAACATCATTGGGGGTGTGCTATGTTGTGTCATCTAATCAAAAGAATGGAATTTTTTATCCAAAATAGTCATTCATTTTTCAAACAAATTTGATAAATTTTTTGCTCAAAGTGATTCATTTTAAGATGTAATGTAAGATAATATATTATATGAAAGCATATTAAAATATACTGAACATATCAATATTACTTCACAAATATATGAATGTGGTGATGTGTTACTAAATCCTATTGTACATTTTAGTATGTTTTACTTTGTTATAATACATTGGGTCAAAACTCACAAAAATGTTAATTTGAAGGTTGGATAGAATTTGGCCAAATTCATGGCACACAAGAAGCAACACCAAAATTAAGCTATTTTGTAGCATTTCTAATAGAAAAAAATAATAATTGTACATCAAAATGAACATTATTCATATTTTGATAAAGTTTTATTATTTGTTCTTTTTTGAGTATTCTAATGAGGTGTAATGTTAGATAATATATTATATTGCAAATTATAATATAACATCATATATTATAATATAATATGTGTGTTAATTCACACTATAATATGTTTAGCATGATATTGTATAGTTAGTTTGAGCTTGCACCATCATCATAAAATGCTGATTACAATGTTAGGATGATGTAATTTGAATGAATATTGCTTTTTGGTTGAAGTATTAAAGTGTGCATAAGAGAATAAATAAGATTTGATGAGAATTCCATGTCAAGGACATGGAGGGAGATCTTAGGGGATCACACATGCCTTTGGACATGACATCGAGGGCTATGTGAGGGAATAGAAAAGAAAATCTCGGGTATAAGGTTTAAAGTTGATTTGATTATATGATTTGTGGGAAGAAGATCCATTGGGGATAAGAACCTATAATCCAATGGGGATTAAGATCAAATTGACTTTAATTTGTTTTGTTTTAATTTATGTGGAGGCATATCTGCTAGAGATATGGGCTTGAGTTCACCGGGAAATGGGTAAATGAACCTTCCACTAGGAAGCGAGTTCATTTATCTGGGGATTGGGAATTGAGTTTAATTTCATAGATTTTTTTGGGGATGTATCCACTAATATAGTGTGTTAATTCACACTATAATATGTTTAGCATGATATTGTATAGTTTGTTTGAGCTTGCACCATCACAAATTATAAAATTTATAATGTTAAGATGATATAATTTGAATGAATACATTGTTAGGCTTTTGGTTGAAGTATTAAAAGTGTGCATAAGAGAAATAAGATTTTATGAGAATTCCATGTCAAGGACATGGAGGAGATCTATATGGGATCACACATGCACTATACATGACATGTGAGGGTCTATGTTGAGGGAATAGAAGAAGAAAATCTACTAAGGATAAGGTTTGAAGTTGACTTAATTATATGATTTGTGAAAAAAAGATCCACTGGGGATAGGAATCTATAATCCATCAGGGATTAAGATCGAATTGACTTTAATTTATTTTGTTTTAATTTATGTGGAGGCATATCTACTATATGGGCTTGAGTTGATAAGGGCAGTATATTAACATTCCACTAAGAAGCGAGGTTAGATATCCATTAATTGGATTTGAGTTTGATTTTAGATTTATTTGAGGATGTATCCCGAATAAATTTGGTTGGATTTCTTTGATTTAGACTCTCTAGAGTTGGTTTAATTTGGCTCTATGGGAGGTTGGTTTTGAATTTGATTTGTATTAACTTGTTTTATATATGATTTGGAGCTCCAGGAGAAGGGTATGAGTTAACACCATTGGGAAAATCATTTGGGTTTAATTTGTCTGAGGTTAACCATTTGGTGTGAGATGGACGAGAAGGGGGATCAACCTCATTTACAAATCCAAAGGGGTAGTCTACGGTTGTGGGGAAGATCTCAAGTAAGGGTTTACCTTTTGGTGTTGATATGCTTGGAAGAAGGCATAACTTACATCTTCCAAAGTGAGGAACAACCATGGGTGACTGTTGGATGCACAACAAATCAAACGACTAGGGGACTGAGTGAATCGTTGGGACTTATGTCAACTCAAAAATAGTCAGGATTAATTTTATCTTAATTTCATGTGATTTGGTATGGTTTGTCTGGTTTAGTTTGATTTCAAATTGAAGGAAAATCTGCTAGGGATGTGAGCTCAATCAAATTTGATATATTTAATTTATGGATAATGTCAGTGTGTGATGGATCCACTGATAAGTCACCTTGACCTATCTTAGATTTACTGGACCAAGGGAGAATCTGCACATCCACAAGACAAATTCTCCAACCATGTTACTAGGAAAGAGGCTGTCATATGGTAACCAGTAGTTTTTAAATGGGGTCACAAAGGATGTGATCCAAATATAGCACCCACAGGGGAGGTGCTACTAGGGGCGTTATCTTGAGCCTTAGAAAAGAAGCACCATAGGTGTCTGTGGCCAACTCGAAGAAAATGAGACTTACACATGGCCGGTGTATCCTAAAAGTCGAGAACCAACCAACTTAAGGTGTATCCATTAGCATGAGTGGTGTATCCATCGGTATAGTGAGAACCAACTTAAGGTGCTTTGGTTGCTGATCAATTTGAAAGAAAGCATGTAGGCACAACTTTTTTAGTGGAATTGATCATTGGAATAATCATCATCATGGAATGATACTATCTAACCTAGAGCTTCTAAGTGGGAGCCTCGAGGAAGGACTAGAAGTAGTCAGGAGGAAGGAGATCTAGGGGACTTATCCTAAACCTCAAATATACACCAAGTGATTGCTAATCAAGAAGAAAGCATAGTAGACTCACATCCTCTTAAATGAAGCCAACATGAGGTAGCTTCGACCCATGATGGGCCTACAAACCTAACAAGGCACTCATGTGAGCAATGGCCAAGTAAGAAGGAAAGCATAACATACTTACATCCTCAAAGCAAGAAGACCATTGGTGACACCTTGGGGTAGCATAGATCTAGAGCACGACTAAGTAAAATGCCCTGGGCGTATCTCAACTTAGTAGCTAGATAAAGATATGTGTTTGTTTTATATGTTTGTGTAGTTTGTATTTGTGTTGTGTCTGATGAAGGATAGGGCCCAGGGTTCTTTACACTACCCTAAACACATCATGGAGGATTCACAAAAGAATACTTTCAACATGGAAGAGATTGAATTCAAAATAAAATTTTATTGATGATAATTATTTTCAAACATGATTTATAATATTTCTTTAAGTAGAGCTCATTGATTGAAAGCATTGGGAACTCTCCCTTATGATTAATAATCTGAAAAAATCCTCCTTGGTAGGCCTTCTCTATGGCAAAAGGGCCTTCCTAAGTGGGTTCAAACTTGCCTCCCATCTTGCGATGGGCAACAATCAGTCTCCTCATAATTAAAATAAGCCTTGAAAAGCTCTAGGATCAAGCAACTTGTTGTGAGCTTGAATCATTTTAGCTTTGCATAACTCAACATTTTAGCATGCCCTCAAGCATCTCTCCTCCAAACCTTTGAGCTCTTCTAATTATAACTTGGCATTCTGCTCTATTGTGATCTTATTACCTACAGCTATCCTTAGTGATTGGAGTTGGACTTCTAATGGTAGAATGGCTTTGGACTCGTACACTAAGGAGAAAAGAGTAGACTAAGTTGGGGTTTTATATGTGGTGTGGTAAGCCCACAAGGCTACAACTAACTTCTCATTATCTGTAAACTTGTTGTTGAGTGTCTTCTTTAGTATGTGGATGAAAGTATTGGGCTATGATGTTTGCCCTCGATTAGTTGATGGTAGAATATCTCCAATCTATGCTATGTCTCCCTGCAAAGTTGTTGATCTCAGTGCTCTTGAATCCAGAACCATTATCAGATATAATTCATCAAGGCACTCTGAACTTATATGATATGGTTTCTAAAAAACTATAGCACATACTAAGCTGTGACCTCTCTGAGTAGAAAAGTAGTTAGTAGCAGCTAAGATGAATCGATGACCCTTGCAAGAAGGAGGATAAATCGCACCCCCTATGTCTGTACTGCAACACTCGAATGGCCATGAGGCCAATGTAAGATGTAGAATGTTGGGTGGTTGGTGTAGGACCACAACGTGTATTTAACATTAGTGGCATTGCCTAGCTATGTCCATGTAATCTTTGATCTTCGATGAGCAGTGGTATCCTAGTCTCACGATCTTACGGGCTTCGTGCTTGATTAAATAATGTAACCACATATGATTAAAAGACCACCGATATAAGACACCATCCACAAGAGTGTAGGAAAGTGGTCTGCTTCATTTGATAGGCTTGGGACTTCTCTTGAGGGTTTGCCTTTATTTAGGTAATCCATGAATGGTTGCCTCCATCCTCTCTCCCTTCTTGGCAAACCTCCCCTTGAGAGTACTTTTGATGAGTTCAATATCATTAAGGGATAAGACTTGTCTATTTTGGACCTTTATTGATATGGACTCATCCTCCAGACATACCAACTCCTTGGCAAGCTTGGCTAAAGCATACGCTATGGCATTCTCTCCTCAAGGAATCTTATAAATGATAACCTCTAAGATTTGGGCCAATAACTCTATGGTGTACTTATGGTAGTGATAGAGCTTTATAACCTTATAAGACCTTGATTTGGTTTGTTGAGAATCCTCGAAGATGTTGATGTTCTAGATGCTTGGAAATAGCTAACTCTAGACCAAATTAGAGCCTCATATTAGTTGGTGCAATTGGATAGATGATATGAGAATCTCTCTACATCACGGTCTAGAGTTAAGAGACCTATTCTTACCCTTTCCTTTCATGGAATTATAGATTATGGTTCTTGTCCTCTTTGAGAGGAAGTTGCACCATCAAAGTACATCTCCCAACAGTGAATGCTAGTATCCCTTAAGTTCATGATTTGTTCATTGGGGAGATCATCATCATAAGAGTCATAGGAAGTGGGTGTCTTCTAAGAAATGCAGTATCCTTTCATCAGGAGGTATGAAATGTCAAACTGAGAGGATCATGGACCATCATTTGCCATCTAGATAGCATCGGCCATATCATGAGATATGATAGTGGACTAATCCTAAAGATTAAGTTCACTTTATGAGGAAACATGTAGTGTTGTATCTTTTGGGATGCAAAGATTAAAGCTAGGCATTGCATCTCAATGGGTGGATAATTAGCCTCAGTAGGGATTAGGTGATGGATGAGGTTATAGAGTGCATTTTCCTTCTCTTCATCATTAGTTTGGGCCAACAAAGAACCAAAGGAGTCATCTAATTCAGTAGTGTAAAGTATGAGCAGCTTGCTTGAGATAGGGGCTGCTAGAACCAGTGGCATCATCAAGTAATGCTTGATGTCTTCGAAGGCATGTACACACTTATCATCCTACTTGAACTAGGCATCCTTTTTGATAAGTGCTGAGAATGGCTGACATCTTCTTGATAGGTTGGATATAAAGCTTCTTAGATATAACTACCCTTGGAATGATCTTGAGTTAAACTTTTAGGGTGGCATTTCTAATATCACTTGATCATCTCTCGATTTCAATTCCACTTTGGACATAAACATAAGAATTTCCTTGAAGCTACTCCAATACACTTGAGGTTCATTTTGAGGTTAAATTGTCTTAACTCTTTTAAAACTACTCTTAAGTCAAAGAGATAGTCTTCCTTTTCTCTGCTTTTGACCATAAGATCATCGACATAGCACTCGACTTGATGATGAATGAGTTCATCAAAGATTCAAGTCATAGCTCACTGGTATGTAGCACCAATATTTTTAAGGCTAAAAGGCATGACCTTATAGTAATAGATTTTGATCATGGTTCTAAAAATAGTGTTTCTTTCTTTTCAAGGTCCATCTTTATTTTGTTATATCCAGATGAGCCATCCATGAAAGAGAAGACTGCATGAGATGAGGCAATTTCCACCATCAGGTCTGGGATTGGGAGTCAAAATTCACCTTTTGGACATGCCATATTTAAATCTCTAAAATTGACGCATATATGAATTTGACCATTTTTTCTTAATTGGGATAACGTTGGCTAACCAGGTAGGGTATTTTTCTTTCTGGATGAAGCCAACATCGATCATTTTCTTGACTTCAGAAATGACCTATTGTTCTATGTATAATCACATGCATCTAAGAGCTTGCTTGATAGGGTTAGTAGTAGCTCTATTACTAGTTTGTGGACCACTACGTCAGGAACCAGCTAGGTATCTCTTCATAACTCCATGCAAAGCAGTCCTTAAACTTAGTCAACAGCCTAAGTCATTAGTTTCAATTTCATTCAATAAAGAATTGATGTATGTCGGGCATGGATCTTCTTAAGTTCCTAAGTTGATTTCCTTGAGCTCATCGATGGCTAACTTGATCTCTTCTTCGAACTCTGGAGGTGCATCTTTGACATCAAAATCAACTTGATTATCAAAGTTTCTAAAACACGGCTCTATGAGTTAATGTGATTTGAAAGAACTGTCAGTTCCAAATGATTGGTGATGACTAAGTAATCATCATCATGGACCCACTATGAATCTGTCTATCTTGATTGAGAGCAGCATTTGTTCTTCCATATTCTTTGGGCATTGGAGTGTGTGACACAAGGCAAGAACCAAACAAAATGCATTTTTATTAAATCTTTATATGAATTATCCTAGTGTTCTACATTAACTTCTTGACTTGAGGATGATGCTCCCAGAAAGAACCTCACGAGTCTTCACATGGATGACTTAGGGGCTTCCTTTAACTACAAACCCTCTCTTTATGAGGGACAAGTGGGGTTAGAGCTAAGATTTCCCAAGCGATGCCTAAGTTTCACATATAGACTTGAATACACTTATGCTTTGGAGCCCAATCTTCGCCATTATCTCAAGTTCACATCTAGAAAATCTACTCTTGAAGAGCTGGTGTGCTAACCATATAAGAGTCATCATATAAACTAGATTCTAAGTCTATATGGATAGAAGGTGTACTTCTTGTAGCTGGGATATATCTTTTATTGGGTGGGAAATAAGGAGGATTTCCACCCCTAGGACTGCCTCAAAATTGACCTCTTCCTTTGACCAGTGGAGGTCAGTTTTTTCTACCCATATGTTTGAATGGAGTAATGAACTGTAAGTAGAATCAAATGTCATGCTCCACTTCCTCCTCCAAGCCTATTTCAGCTCCCTTTTATTTTCATTTTCATTTTCTCTTTTCTTTTCTTATTCTTTTTCTCTTTCTTTTTCTTTTTGTTTTTCTTTTCTATTTTTTAGTTTTAAACTTTGGTCAAGTTCGTGAGACTAGACTTGTTGATTTTGAGGGTAGTCATCCTCATATATCTTGACTTAGTGAACTTAATTGGCTTGAGATCTCCTTTGACACAGTAGGATCCCACCTCTCATAAACTTTATACACGATGTAGAGATGGAACTATGTTGTTCTCATGTATCCATGGTCTCCCAAGAAAAGCATTGAAAGTTGTATCCAGTATATTGTGAAACTTGGCTTTGGTCTATCTCATCATCTATCTAGAAACACTTTTGGAGTCAGATTCAATCTTCCCATCTTAGACTAAGAAATCTTCTAGACACTAAGACTTCCAGTCATAAGACATTCTAACAATTAGGTAAACACTTAACTAAGCCTAAGACTTAGAAGGGTAACCATAGGATTAGGTTATGCCTTTGAGGATAATCCACCTACCTACAACCCAAATCCAATCCAGTTCACCTTCTCAAACCAAACCTCAAGTTCAATTCAAACATCAAATTCAAATCCAAATCCAAACCCAAATTTAAAAACCAAATGATTGAAGCCCATGATCAAATCGAAACTTGAAATCCATCCTAAGCCATATGACCTATCCCATGGAATTTGCCAAATATTAACCAAAACCAATCCAAAATCAATTGATTTTCTCATAATCAATTTATATCTTCAATCATCTTTCTAAATATAAATTAAATCTACATTCAAATGATCAAAAATAAATCAAACTAAATCAAATAAAATCAAAACCATTTCTAAGCCATAGGGCCTATCCCATGGGCTTATCCAAATATTAATCCAAATCAAGTAAAACCCAACTAATTTTCTCACAAATCAATCATATTTTCAATCATCTCCACAAATTTAAATGAAATATACATTTAAATCATCAAAACTAAATCAAACTAAATCAAAATCCAAACTAAGCCACATGACCCAACTCCATGGACTTAGCCAAATTCCTTCATTCCAAAACCCAAATTCAATTGATTTTCTCATGAATCAATCATACCTTCAATCATATTCACAAATATAAATGAAATTTACAATCATCAAGCCCAAACCAAAATCAACCCAAGTCAAACTTAACCTTTTGACTTGAAATGTTCAAATGAACCAAAACATTTGAACCCAAGCCAATTAATAATTGAATTTATATATCAATCCCAAATCCATATATAAACTCAACCAAAATCAAGCCAACTAAACCCAATTGGTCCACTTGACCCAAATTTGACTATTTAGCCAAGTTCTAATCCTACTAAATTGGTTTGAACCAAGCTCATCAAAACCTCCCATCATGATTATTGATCACCCTAGGTTGATCAATTGTCAACATCAAACCAAGTTAACTTGGTCATTTGACCACGTTAACCCTTAACCATATGAACCCAAACTAGCCAAATTAGCAAGCCAAATCCCTTAAAACCAATGATTCATACCAAATCAAAATCAATATTTGAATATGACTTGACCTTCAATTAATTCAAACCAAGCCCACTTGGCCCACTTGGCCCAAGTTTATACAAATTGATTGCAAAACAAGTTCATTCCAAATTAATTGTTGAACTTTACCAAAGCCATGATTGGACCCAATTGAACATAATTAAACCCAACCTACTTAGCCCAAACTGACCTAAATCTTCAAGTTGGCCTAAATAAAACCAAATCCAAAATAATTGAATCCAAAGCCTACAATTATCTTAAATTGGTCAACTAAACCCTAGACCCTAACCCTAAACCCTATGCTAATCACAAAACCATCAACCCAGCCTAAACACTAAACCCAAACCCTAAACCTAAAACCTAACCTTAAACCTAAACCCTAAAATAACACCGCTTGGGTTCACTTTTAACTAAATACATCATGGTGGATTCACAAACAAGAATACTTTCAACATGGAAGAGATTGAATTTGAAATAAAATTTTCATTGATGATAATTATTTTCAAACATGATTTATAATATTTCTTTAAGTAGAGCCCATTGATTGGAAGAATTGGGTGCTCTCCCTTACGATAAATAAGCTAATAAGATCCTCCTTGGTTGGCCTTCTCTATGGCAAAAGTGCCTTCCCAAGTGAGTTTAAACTTTCCTCCCATCTTACGATGGGCAATGTCAGTCTCCTCAAAATAAAGCTCTCCTTGAGATAGCTCAGGAGACAGGACCAACTTGTTGTGAGCTTGATCATTTTATCTTTGTACAAGTCAAGGTTTTTGGCATGCGCGTCTCTCCTCAAATCTTCAAGCTCTTCTAATGGCAGCTTGGCATTCTACTCTGTTGTGATCTTGCTACCCATAGCTATCTTTAGTGATGGGAGTTGGACCTAAAATAAAACAAACTAAAAACTAAATAAAAACCAAAACCTAAACAATAAACCTAAATATAAATAAAAAAATATAACCTAAACCCAAAACTCAAAAAAAAACCTACACATAAAATAAGCAAAATAAAATAAACCTAAACCTAAGCTAAAATAAACTAAACTAAAATAAATAAAAGCTAAACCTAAACCTAAAATAAACTAAACCTAAACCCTAAACTAAATAAAATAAAATAAAACTAAAAATAAACCTAAACCTAAACTGAAAAATAAAACCTAATAAAAACCAAAAATAAAAACCTAAGAAAATAAAATAAAAATCTAAACCTAAATCTAAAATTAAAATAATAATAAACCTAAAACTAAAATAAAAAATAAAATCAAACTAAAAATGAAAACCTAAACCTAAACTTAAAAATAAATCAAATAAAAAAGAAATAAAATAAATAAATAAATAAACCTAAATATCGGTTAATTTAATAAAATCCCTAAACCTAAACCCTAAATTAAACCCTAAATCTAAACCTAAACTAACCCCAAACCTTAAAACTAACCTTAAACCTAAACAACAACCAAACCTACAACTGAAAAAATCCTAAACCCTAAATCAACTAAACTCTAAACCTAAATACTAAACTAAACCAAACTAAACTAAATAAAAAACAGAAACTTAAACTAAACCATAAACTAAACTAACCCAAAACCAGACCTAAACTGAAGTAAAACCTAAACCAAAACCATAAGCACTAAACCCTAAATAATAAAAAATCCAAACCTAGCAAAACTAAACACTAAACAAAACCCTAAAACCTAAACCCTAAAATCAAACCCTAAACCAAACCTAAAACCAAATACCTAAACCTAAACTAAATAAAACCTAAAAAATAAAATAAAAAAATAACAATAAAATAAGGACCTAAACTAAACCTAAACCTAAACCTAAAAAATAAAATAAAATAAAAAAATAAAAAATAAACTAAAATAAAATAAAGAAAAATCTAAACTAAACTAAAAATAAAATAAACTTAACATTAATAACCTTAATAAAATAAAAACTAAATGTAAAATAAAAATTAAATAAACCTAAAATAAAATAAAATGAAAATTAAATAAAAACTAAACCTAAAAAATTAACTTAAAAATAAAACTTAAACCCTAGACTAAGAAAAAAACCTAGACCTAAACTAAAAATAAAATAAATCTAAACCTAAACTAAAATAAATAAAACCAAAACCTAATCCTAAACGTAAACTAAATAAATTAAAGTAAATTAAAAATAAAACTAAACCTAAAATAAAAATAAAACCTAAAATAAACCTAAAATAAAAACCTAAAACCTAAACCAAAAAAATTAAAATAAAATAAAAACCTAAACCTAAAAAAAAAAACTCAACTTAAAAATAAACATAAACCAAAACCTAAACCAAAAAAATAAACTAAAATAAAAAACCTAAACAAAAATAAATAAACCTAAAGTTATTAAACTAAATTAAATATAAATAAAAAATAAACCTAAATAAAAAGAAAAATTAAAATAAACTAAAATAATTAAAAAAATAAACTAAATAAACCTAAACCTACCAGTTTACTTAATTTAAAAAAATTTGTAAACCATAAACCCTAAAACCTAAAACTAACACTAAATCCTAAATCCTAAACCTACAAAACTAAACCCTAAACCCTAAACCCTATACCCTAAACCCTACACCCTAAATCGTAAACTCGAATCATAAACCTAAATCCTAAAAGCATAATTCCTAAAATCCTGAACCCTAAACCCTAAACCCAACACCCTAAACCCTAAACCCTAAACTATAAACCCTAACCCTAAATCCCAAACCCTAAACCTAAACCAAAAGTAAATAAATAAATTAAAAAGTAAACCTAAACCCTAAAACTTAATAAACTTAAACTTAAACCTAAACTCTAAGAATGGGCAGAACCTTGATAATAGAAACATTACCGTCAACCAGGCTTAGTCAAGATCTGGCGATCAAGGCGAAGGCAAAAATTATCATAGTGGTGGTGGGGGATTTGGAGGTGCTGGTGGAAATGGAGGTGGTGGTCGGAGCAGTGGTGGTTATAGAGGTGAGAGGAGTGACAGAGGTTATAGCCATGGTAGTGATGGAGGGAAAGATCAGGGACATGATGGTCAATCCCGCTACTCAAGAGGCCGATGTGATTTTGATGGGAACTAGAGAAACTGAAGAATGATCAATCCAGTCTACAGCTTAGGGAACTGTTTCTTCACAGTAGAGATGGTTCTAGTAATCTAGGGTTTTTGGTTTGCTCTATGCATGCTCATTTTTTATCTATGTCATCGCTTGTGTCTAAGAAAACTTGGTGTGTTACTTGGTTGATGAAATCAAAAAGAAGAAATGTTGAATCTAAATTTGTTCTCTGTTAAAAGAAAAAAACCAAAAACCCTAAACTAAACCAAAACCCTATACCTAAAACCTAAATCTTAACCCCTAAACCATAAACCATAAATAAATCTCTAAACCCTAAAAACCTAAAGGAATAAACCCTAAATCCCTTAAAACCTAAAACCTAACCTAAACCCCAAACCCTAAATCCTAAACTAAACCTGGTAATTAAATAAATTAAAAAATAAGCTGAATACCTTAAACCTAATAAACCTAAACATTAAGAATGGGCAGAACCTTCATGGCAGGAACATCATCATCAACCAGGTCAGATGCAAGCAGATCTAGAGGTAATGGTGGATATGGAGGTGGTGGTTAGAGTGGTAGTGGTTATGAAGGTGGGAGGAGCGATGGAGGTTATAGCCGTTGCGATGGCAGAGGGAGATATCAGGGATATGATGGTGGATCCTACTACTCAAGAGGCAAGGGTAATTTTGATGGGAAATGGAGAAACTAAAGAATGGTCGATCCGATCTACTACTTATGGAATCATGTCTTTAAAGTAGAGATGGTTCTAGTTATCTAGGGTTTTTGATTTGCTCTATGCGTGCTCATTTTTTGTCAATTTCATCCCTTATCTTAGAAAATGTAGATGTTATACTTAGTTGATGAAATCAAAAGAAAAATGTTGAATGAAATTCTCAAAAAAACTAAAAACCAAAACCCTAAATAAAATAAACCTAAAACCTAAATCTTAAAACCCAAAACCAAAAAAAAACTAAAATAAAAAATAAAACCACAAATAAAATCATAAACCCAAACCTAAACCCTAAAACCCAAACCAAAACACAAAAAAACTAAACTAAACTAAAGCTAAACCATAAATAAAATATAAACACTAAAAGTTAAACATAAACCTAAAATAAATAAAACCTAAATAAAATAAATAAATAAAACCTAAACCAAAATAAAATAAAAAAATAAAATAAAATAAAAACCAAACTAAAACCTAAACCTAAACGGAAAATAAAATAAATAATAAAAACTAAATTGAAATAAAATAAATAAAAACCTAAACTAAAGTAAAAAAAATAAAAAACCTAAATAAAATAGAAATTAAACCTAAAAGAAAAATAAAATAAACCTAAAATAAAATAAAATAAAAATTAAATATAAATATAAACCTAAAAAATAAAACCTTAAAATAAATAAAAAAAACATAAACCCTAAACTAAAAACAAAATAAACCTAAAATAAAAAATAAAATAAAAAAATAAACTAAAATAAATAAACTAAAATAAACTAAACTAAAATAAATAAAACCTAAACTAAACCTAAAGTAAATAAACCTAAACTAACTAAATAAATTAAAATAAAACTAAAATAAACTAAACTAAAAAAAATAAAAAAAAAAACCTAAAATAAAACCTAAATACCTAAACCAAAAAAATAAAATGATAACTAAACCTAAACCTAAAAAAAAATAAAATCTAAACCCAAAAAAAGAAAATAAAAATAAAATAAACAAATAAAAGTAAACTAAAACTTCAAATTAAAACTAAATAAAATAAAACTAATAAAATAAAAATAAAATAAATAAAACTAAAATAATTAAACTAAATTAAAATAAAAAATAAAATAAAAATAAATTAAACTAAAATAAATAAATAAAAAAAATAAACTATGGTTTTGGTTAATAAAAATAATAATAGTAAATCACAAATAAAACCCAATAACCTAAAATAAAAACCTAAACCCTAAAATAAAAACCCTAAAACTGATAAAAATAAAACCTAAACCTGAAAAAACCCTACCAAAACCAAACCCTAAACCTAAAAATAAAACCAAAACCTAAAAATATAAACCAAAAAAAAAAAATCTTAAAAAAAAAAAACAAAATAAAACTTAAAAATAAAATAAAATATAAACCAAAAAAATATAATAAAAATAAAATAAAATAAAATAAATAAACTAAATAAATACATAAAAATAAAAATAAAAAATTATATAAAAATAAAATATAAACTAAAACTAATAAAATAAAATAAACCTAAAATAAAAATAATAAAATAAAACCAAACTAAATAAAATAAAAAATAAAACTAAAAAAAATAAACCTAAAAAAGATAAAATAAAAATAAAACTAAAAAAAATATGCATAAAATAAAACCTAAAACCTAAAAAAAAATAAACTAAGAAAAAACCTAAAATAAAATACTTAAAAATAAAATAAACTAAACTAAATAAAAAATAAAAAGTAAAATAAAAATATGAATAAAAATAAAATAAAATAATAAATCTAAAATAAACTAAACCTACCTGATTTAATATGTTTTTTTAAAAAAAACTCTAAACTAATGACTAAATAAAATAAAACCCAAAATAACTAAAAAACTAATCTACTAAACTCTAATCCTAAATAATGCAAACTACCCTTGCAAAATCTACTAAATCCTAAACCTAAACCTAAACCCTAAAACTAACCCAACCTAAAATACAAACTAAAAGATTAAACTAAACCCTAAACCTAAACCCTAAACTAAACCTTAAAACCTAAAACCAAACCCTTAAAACCCTATACCTTAAAAGCATAAACCTAAAACCCTAAACACTAAACCATGACCCTAAATCCCAAACATAAACCTAAAGTAGCTAAATAAATTAAAAAAAATAAACCTAAAAATAAACCTAACCCAAAGAATGTAAAACCGGTGGGAATATCACGATTAACCAGGCTCAATCTAGATTTGGCTGGAGGTGAAGGTGGAGGCATAGGTGGTGAGGGATCTAAGTGAGTGGACGTGGGGTATTAGTAGTGGTGGTTATGGTGGTGGGAGGATCAATGTTGGTTATAGTAGTGGTGGTGTTGGAGGGAAAGATCAGGGATAAGATGGCGGATCTCTCTACTTGAGAGGCAGGGGTGGTTTTGATTGGAATTGGAAAAAATGAAGAACAACCGATCCGATCTACTACTAATGGAACTATGTCTTTACAGTAGAGATGTTTCTACTTATTTAATGTTTTTGATTTGTTCTATGGGTGCTCATTTTTTATCTATGTCATCGCTTATTTCTCAGAAAACTTGGGGTGCTACTTGGTTGATTAAATTGAATAGGAGAAATGTTGAATCTGAATTTGTTCTCTATTAAAAAAAATACTTTAAAACCTAAAGCCTAAATTAAACCTTAAACCCTAAACCCAAAATAAAAACCACAAACCTAAACTCTAAAAACCCACAAACCCTAATCACTAAACCCTAAACCCTAAACCCATAAACCTAAGCTAAACCTTAAACCTAAACCTAAACTAAATAAACCCTAAACCCAATAAACCCAAACCTAAATCCTAAACCTACCCTTAAAAAACTAAACCCAAAACTAACAACCCACAAACCATAAACCCCAATCCTAAACCTAAACCTAAAATCATAAACCCTAAACCCTAAACTAACCCTAAACCTTGAATAAAGATCATTTAGATCTAAGAATTCCTAATCTAATTATGATAAAAAAATCAAACCCATAATATTTTATATAAAATATATCATATATAATGTTAATATATTTTGGATGTGATGTTTTTTGGATGTTAAATAATGTTTTTTGAATATTATGGTATGCCTATAATCTATATTAATATAAATCATAAAATATTGATTTAATAAATCAGATGATGAAATTTATTAAATTTGAAGTGGGAATTAGGTTGTAATATCAAAGGTGTGCTATGCCACTTGTAGTCTAAAAAGTAAGATTTTATGTTCAAAATAAATATTATATGTTGTAGTCTAGTATAACATCATACAACATAATATATTATTCTGCACATTTTAAATACTTTAAGTATTTTACAATCATGCAGTCGAGCCTACACTAGCATTATTCATAAAAATGTTGATTTAGACTTTAAAATGGTGGAATTTGACCAAATTCAATATAGGTTGAGCATGGCAGCATAATATATTTCAATTTAAAATATGTAAGTGATATGACTAAAATATAAAGTTTTTTAGTTTTTAGACTAATATTACAATTTTTATCTTAAATCCTTGTGATGATATACAATATAATATAATGTAATATGTTATAGTATTATAATATAGGATGCCATAACATAGTAGCATCATGCATTATAGCATACTTGTGTATTACACTTACTTTTTTAGCATATTTTAGTTTATAGTATGATGTAGAGTTTTGAACTAGTATAATTCATAAAAATACTGATTTATAGGTTGAGATGGTGGGACTTGGCAAAATTTAAGTTAAGCTTTAGGGGACATCATTGGGGTGTGCTATGGTGCATCATTTATTCAAAAAAATGGAATTTTATATCCAAAATAAATGTTCAATTTTCAACCAAATATTTTAAATTTTTTGCTTGAAGTGATTCATTTTAAGGTGTAATGTAAGATAATATATTATATGAAAGCATATTAAAATATAATGTACATAACAATATAACTTCACATATATATATGAATGTGGTGGTGTACTAAATGTTATTGTACATTTTAGTATGTTTACTTTTGTATAATACATTGGGTAAAACTCACAAAAATGTTAATTTTAAGGTTGAGATGGAGAATTTGGCTAAATTCATGGCTCACACTAAGCGACACCAAAATTATGCTATTTTTGTACCATTTCTAATAGAAAAATACAATTTTACATCAAAATGAACATTATTCATATTTTGAAAAAATTTGTTATTTGTTCCTTTTAAGTGATTCTAATGAGGTGTAATGTTAGACAATATATTATATTATAGCAAATTAATATAACATCATATATTATAATCTAATATAGTGTGTTAATTCACACTATAATATGTTTAGCATGATATTGTATAGTTAGTTTGAGCTTGCACCATCATAAATCGTAAAATGTTAATTACAATGTTAAGATGATGTAAATTGAACGAAGAAATTGTTAGGCTTTTGGTTGAAGTATTAAAGGTATGCATAAGTGAAAAAATAAGATTTGATGAGAATTCCATGTCAATTACATGGAGTGAGATTTGCTAGGGGATCACACATCCATGTCAATTACATGTCTAGGGCAAAGAAGAAGAAAATCTACTGGGGATAAGGTTGAGTTTAATTTGATTATATGATTTATTGAAAGAAGATCCACTAGGGACAAGAATCTATAATCCACCAGGTATTAAGATTGAATCGACTTTAATTTATTTTATTTTAATTGATGTGGAGGCATATCTGCTAGAGATATGGGGTTGAGTCTCTTGGGATCTGGTATATGAACCTTCCACTGGGGAAGCAGGTTTGGGTTATCCGCTGGGAATTGGGATTAGAGTTTAATTTCATAGATTTGTGTGGGGAAGTATCCACTGGGGATAAGAGTTTATTTGGATTTCTTTGATTTAGACTCTATTGGGCTCCACTAAGGAGGTTGGTTTTGAATTTGAATTATTTTCTTGACTTTTTATATATATGATTTAGGGTTCCACTAGGGAGAAGGGTATGATTAAACTCCACTGGGAAAATCAAAATGGGTTTAATTTAATCTGAGTTAATGTATGAACCTGTCGTGGATGGAGAAGGGCTATATCGCCTTGACCTACCTCATGTTTACAAATTAAAGGGATAGTCTACCGGTGAGTAAAACCAACCTAAGGGGTTGCCTTTAGGTGTGTAACGGTTGTGCTAGGAAGAAGGCGTAACATACTTACATCTTCCAAAGCAAGGAACAATCGCTGGCTGACCTATTGAATGCACAACCAATCGAACCTAACCTATAGAGACTACTTAGTGAATGTCCTTGGGGACTTTTGTCAACTCAAAAGTAGTCAAGATTAATTTTAGCTTAATTTGATGTGATTTTATATGGTTTGTTTGGTTTAGTTTGATTTCAAATTGAGGGCATATCTATTAGGGATGTGAGCTAAGTCAAATTTGATAGATTTAATTTATGGACCATTTCAGTGTGCGATGGACCCAAAGGGATAGTCTACTGGCCAGGGGGTAGAGCTAGCCAACCTAAGGGGTTGCCTTTCGGTGTGCAATAGCTGTGCTAGGAAGAAGGCATAGTAGACTTACATCTTTTAAAGAAGGGAACAACTGCTGGGGTGACTTATCGGTAGCACAACAAATCGAACCCGACTTAGGGGAGACTACTGAGTGAATGTCGATGGGGACTTATATCAACTCAAGAGTAGTCAGGCGATTCTTATAGGGAGTTTTGCTAACACTGCCATAAAGATAGGATACCTTCTTGGGAAAAGGTACCACTAGGGGTGTCCTCCTTGTCCATAAGTGAATATATATTTTATTTATATGTTTGCGTGGACCTGTTGTGGAGGACCACACTAATAAGGGCTATGTTGGCATTGACTATCTCAAATTTCTTGGACGCGAGAATGCACATCCAGATTCTCCAACCGGTGGTTACTAGGAAAGGAAGCTGTCAATTAAACGGTAGTGTCTAAATGGCATAGCAAGGACGATCCAAATAGTGCATAGGGAGGTGCTTGAGGGTGTTATCTAAGCCAGAAAATAAACTATTGGTGTACGATGGTTAATTCAAGGATAAAGCATAGCAGACTTATATCTGCCATGAGTGACCAATCCTAAGGTGCGAGAACCAACCAACCTAAGGTGTATCCATCAATATAGTGAGAACAAGCTAACCTAAAGTGTTTGACAGTGTGCAACAATCAATCTAGAAAGAAAGCATGTAGGCTTACAAACTTAAGCGAGGCGATCATGGGATATCATCGGCAAGAGATGCTATCTGACCTAGAGCATCAACTAAGCGAGGAGCCCCGAGGAAGGACTGGACCGAGACTTGGAGCAGTCTGGAGAGAAGGAGCCACTAGGGGACTTAACCTTAACCTCAAATATACTCTACCCAATCAATGTAAGATGGCTAATCTAAAAAGAAAGCGTAATAGACTAACATCCTCTTAAACGAAGCCAACATGAGGTGGCTTACTGGCCATGTAGTAAGGCCTACCAAACTAACAATTCCCTCGTCAGTGTGCAGTGGCCAAGTAAGAAAAGCGTGAAGACTTACATCCTCAAAGAAGAAGAACACCGGGTGACACAGTAGGGTGGCATGTCGGCTAACCTAGGCACTTGAGTGAGTCAGGGGCGTTATCTCAACTCGACAGATAAAGATATGTATTTATTTTATATGTTAATTTTAGTTTATGTTTGTTTTTGTTGTGTATGAAGGAATGAAACCACTTGGGTTCCTTTTACCTAAATACATCATGGAGGATTCGCAAACAAGAATATTTCAACATGGAAGAGATTAAATTTGAAATAGAATTTTCATTGATGATAATTATTTTCAAATATGATTTATAATATTTCTTTAAGTAGAGCCCATTGATTGGAAGAATTGGGCGCTCTCCCTTACGATAAATAAGTTAATAAGATCCTCCTTGTTAGGCCTTCTCCGTGGAAAAAGGGCCTTTCCAAGTGAGTTTAAACTTCCCTCCCATCTTACGTCGGACAATAATCGGTCTCCTAAAAACTAAAATAAGCTCTCCTACTAGAATAGCTCAAGGGCAAACCAACTAGTTGTGAGCATCAATCATTTTATCTTTGTACAAGTTTTGGCATGCCTTGACCTCTCCTCAAATCTTCAAGCTCTTCTACTGACTTGGCTACTCTGTTGTGATCTTGCTACCCATAGCTATCTTTAGTGATGGGAGTTGGACTTTTAATAGTAGAATGACTTCGGACCCATACACTAAAGAGAAAGGAGTAGACTGAGTTGGATTCCTATATGTGATGCGGTAGGCCAAGGCTTCAACTAACTGCTCATTCCACTATCACTCCATGTTGTTGAGTGTCTTCTTTAGTATTTGGATGAGAGTTTTATTGAAGGCTTCTGCTAAGTCGTTTGTCCTCATGTAGTTGATGGTAGATTATCTCCAATCTATGTTGTGTCTTCAAACAAAGTTGTTGATCTCGATGCTCTTGAATGTAGTACCATTATCTGATATAATTACTTAAGGCACACTGAACCTATATACAATATGGTTCCTAAAAAACTAGAGTACATGCTGAGTTGTCACCTCTCTGAGAAAAATCAATTTCACCCATTTAGAAAAGTGGTCAGTAGCAGCTAAGTTGAACCGATGAACCTTGGAAAAAGGAGGATCAATCAAACCCACTATGTTGATACCCCAACACTCGAATGGCCATGAGGCCAATGTAGAAAGTAGAATGTTGGGTGGTTGGTGTAGGACCACATGATGTATTTGACATTGGTGGCTCGCCTTGCCGTATCCATGTAATCTTTGATCATTGATGGCCAGTAGTATCATATTCTTTTGATCTTGACTTTCATCTTCGATCCAGATTGGTTGGCTCTACATAATCTTGAGTGTTCCTCGGTCACGATCTTACAGACTTAATGCTTGTCTAAACAATATAACCACATATGATCGAAAGAAAATCAGTACAAGACACTATCCACAAAAGCATAGGAATGTGCTCTCTACTTCATCTGATGAGCTTGGGACTTCTCTTGAGCTAGTTTGTTATTTAGGTAATCAATGAACATTTTCCTCTAACTCCTCATCCTTCTTGGCAATAGCAACCTCCCCTTCAAGAGAGTACTTTTTGATGAGTTCAATATCAATAAAAGATAAGACTTGTCTATTTTAGACCTTTATTGATATGGACTCATCCTCCGGACATGTCAATTCTTTGGCAAGCTTGGATAAAGCATACGCTATGACATTGTCTCTACGAGGAATCTTATAAATGGTAACATCTAGGATTTGGGCCAACAATTCTATGGTGTACTTGTGGTAGTGATGGAGCTTGCGCTCTACAACCTTATAGGACCTAGTGATTTGGTTGATAATTTACTGAGAATCCCGGAAGATGTTAATGTTCAGGATTCCTAGAGTAATGACTAACTCAAGATTGGCAATCAGAGCCTTATATTCGACTTCGTTGTTGGTGCAAGTATTAGATAGAAGATATGAGAATCTCATCACATTGCGGTCCGGAGTTAAGAGAACTATTCCTACATTAAGCAGAGAGTCAGCAAGAACTTGGTGTCTTTGCTGTCATCTATGGCCTCCTAGCGCATAAAGGGATGAAGGTAATGTCAAAGCGTGAGAGGATCAGGACGTCATGCCAACCATCTAGATAGCATCTCATGTCATGAGATCTTGTGTGGATTGATCTTAGAGATTAAGTTCACCTTGAGGAAGCATGTAGTGTTGTAATGGGATGCAAAGATTAAAGCTAGCAATGCTTTTTCAATGAGTGGATAATTAGCCTCTAGGGATTAGATGAGAGGTAGTAGAGTGTGTTTTCTTCCCTTCATCAATGGCTTGGGCCAACAAGCAAGGAGTGTAATGCGGATGTAAAGTATGAGTGGCTTTCGAGATAGAGTGGTGAAGGCGTCTTAGTAATGCTTGATGTCTTCGAAGGAATGCTCATACTTGTCATCCCACTTAAACTTGGCATCCTTTTTATCAAGTACTGAGAATGGCTGACATCTTCTCGATAGGTTGGATATAAAGTGTCTTAGATATGCCAACCACCCTTGGAATGATCTAATTTGAGTTTAACTTTGACAGGGTGGGATTTCTAATATCACCTTGATCTTCTCTAGATCGATTTCAATTCCCTGGTGTTAGACAACAAACCCAAGGAATTTCCCTGAAGCTACTGTGAATGCACACTTTAGGGGGTTCATTTTGAGGTTAAATTTTCTTAACTGTTTGAAAACAACTCTCAAGTCAAAAAGATGGTCTTCCTTTTCTCTACTTTTGACCACGAGATCAACAATATAACACTCAACTTTATGAATGAGTTCGTCAAAGATTCGAGTCCAAAATAAAATATAATTCTAAACTAAAACCTAAATCTAAAACTAAAAATAAATTAAACTAAAATAAAATAAATAAGAACCAAAACTAAACTAAATAATAAAATAAACCTAAGAATAAAAAACCAAAATAAAATAAAAACTAAATATAAACTAAAAATAAAATAAACCAAAAATAAACTTAAAATAAAATAAAATAAAATAAATATAAAAAATAAACCTAAAAATAAATAAAAAATAAAACATAAACCCTTAAAAAAAAAAACTAAAAATAAAAAATAAAATAAATAAAATAAAATAAACCTAAACCTAAACTAATATAAACAAAACTAAAAAAATAAAGCCTAAACTTAAAACTAAACTAAATAAAATAAACTAAACTAAAAATAAACCTAAACCTAAACTAAAAAATAAAACCTAAAAATAAACCTAAAATAAATCCTAAAACCTAAACCTAAGAAAATAAAATAAAAACTTAAACCTAAACCTAAAAATAAAAAATAAAAACTAAAACTTAGAAATAAAATAAAAATAAAAACCTACTAAACCATAAATCCTAAACCCTAAACCCTAAACCACAAAACTTAAAAACCTAAACCAAACTAAATAAACTAGCCTGGTTTAATTAATTTTAAAAAGACTAAACTTAAAAAACTAACCACAAACCTAAACCTAAACCACTACTTAAACCAAACCCTAAATCCAACCCAAAAAACTAAACCCAAACCCTAAACCTTATACACAACCCAATCCTAATCAAAACCTTAAAATCATAAACCACAAACCCAAATTCTAAACACTGAACCATAAACCCCAAACCCTAAAACCCTAAACCCACAAACCTAAAACTCAAATCCACAAACCTAAACCTAAAGTAACTAAATAAAATAAAAATAAAGCTAAACCCAAACTAATAAACCTAAACCAAAATAAACCTTAGAATGGGCATGTGGAAGAACATCACCATCAACCAGGCTTAGTCTAGATCTGGAGAGGAGGTGAAGGCAAAGGCAGCGGTTATCACAATGGTGGAGGTGGATCTGGAGGTGCTGGTGGATATGGAGGTGGTGGTTGGAGCAGTGGTGGTTATTAAAGCGACGGAGGTTACAGCGGTGGTGGTGGTGGAGGGAGAAATTGGGGATATGATGGTGGATCTAACTACTCGAGATGCCAGAGTGGTTCTAATGGGAACTGGGGAAACTGGAGAATGGCTGATCTGATCTGCTGCTTATGAAACTTTGTCTTTATTGTAGAGATGTTTATAGTTATCTAGGTTTTTTGATTTGCTCTATGCGTGCTCATATTTTATTTATGTCATCATTTGTATCTTAGAAAACTTGGTGTGTTACTTGTTTGCTAAAATTGAAAAGAATAAATGTTCAATCTGAATTTGTTCGCTATTAAAAAAAAACTCTAAATCCTAAACCCTAAACTAAAACGTGAAGACTTAAAACCTAAACCCTAAACCATAAACCATAAATCCTAAACCCTAAACCCTAAATCCTAAAACCCTAAACCCTAAACCCTAAATTTTAAAACCCAAATAAACCTACATAAAACCTAAACCCAAAACCATAAAACACCTAAAAACCTTAAACCCCAAAATAAAATAAACTATAAAACCCTAAACCTTAAAACCTAAAAACTAAATAAATAATAAACCTAAAAAAAAAAACCAAAATAAAATAAAATAAAATAAATAAACAAAAACCTAAACATAAACTAAAATAATGTAAAAATAAAACTAAACTAAATAAAATAAATAAAACCTAAAATAAATAAAATAAAATAAAAATAAATAAAAATACTAAAATAAAACTAAAATAAAATATAAACCTAAATAAAAAAAAATCCTCTAAAATAAATAACTAACTACCTCATACTTTTAAAATCCTTCCCCCTAAATAACCACACCCTACCTGATCCTAACCTACTATTCCTAACCCTAAATCTTCCCTAATAACCCACAAATCTAACCACTAAACCATAAAGCATAAAAAACCAAACCTTAAACCCTAGCCATACCAACCAAAACTCTCCCAAACCCCTAACTTAAAAAAATAAATAAACAAAAATAAACCAAAATAAAACCTAATAAACATAAACCTAAACCTAAACCCAGAATGGGCAGAACCTTCCATCATCAGTCAGAGGCTTCTAGATCTTGCGGTGCAGGCGGTGATTCTCGCAATGGAGGGGATTTGGAGGTCTTTGGTGGATATGGGCGTGGTGGTAGTGATGGTTATGGAAGTGGCAGAGGTTCATGGTGGTGGTAGTGGGATAATGATGGTGGACCTACTACTAGAGGCGAGTGGTTATGGGCAAGAAATTGAAGAATCTTCAATCTATCTATACTGTGTCTTTATAGTAGAGATAGTTCTAGTTATCTAGGGTTTTTATTACGCTCTATGCGTGCTCATTTTTTATCTATGTCATGACTTAGGTCTTAGAAAACTTGGTGTGTTACTTGGTTTATCAAATTAAAAAGAATAAATGTTGAATCTTTTGTTCTGTTGAAAACCCCCCCTAAAATTTGACCCTCCTAAATCTAAACTAAACCTAAACCCTAAACCTTAAATCACTCACATTGCACCACCCTAAACCCTACCTAAAAAAACCTACCCAAATTTTAAACCATAAATCACCCTATAAACCTCTCCCACCTCCCTAAACCTAAAAACCTCACCTTAAAACTCCCACCTATACTAAACAAAAAAAAAAAAAAAATAAATCTATTAAATAAAACTACCAAATAAAATAAATAATAAAATAAAATAAAACCTAACCACTACTACTACCTACTAAAGATAAAGACTAAAACTAATAAATAAATAATAAAATACAAACTCTAAAATAAAATAAATAAATAAAATACACAATAATCCTCCCATCCTACCCACCTAAACTCTACCATAATGAATAACCCTAAATAAATAAAAATCTTAAACCCTAATAATTAATAAATAAATAACCTGTTTTCTTGATTTTGAATAATAACACTAAATCCTACTCTAACCATAATATACTCAAATAATCCTACTAACTAAACCTCTGGACCCTCTTGCCATCATACCCTTCCATAACTATCTCCAAAATCAATCCCAAACTCCACCTACCAAAAACCCTACCCCAAACCCTACCCATCTTCTAATCTTATCTTTATCCCTATAAACCTTAAACTAAATACCCTTAAATAATATAAACTACCAAAATGTAAAATAAATAAATAAAACCTTTAACTACTCCAAGATATAATAAAATAAAAAATACAATAAAAAATAAAACCTAAACTAACAAAATAAACCTAAATAAAATAAAAATCTAAAATAAAAATAAAATAAACCTAAAATAAAACCCTAAACCCTAAACCCAAATTAAATCTAAACCCAAACCCAAACCTTAAATAAACCTAAAACTAACTCTAAACCTTAAACCATCAAAAACCACAAATTTAAATGTAAATCCTCAACCTGAGTTTACTTAATTTTAAAAAAATGCTATCCCAAATCCTAAAACCCTAAACCCAAACCCAAACCCAACCCTAAACCTTACTAACCCTCAGTTAACCTTCCTTGGTTGGGGGTGATTTCAACATCATCATTGCTTCTTGGAAAGGAGGGAGGATGTTCTCTAACCTTCATTCCATGGAAGACTTCTCTAATATGATCATTGATTGCAATTTGATTGACATTGGTTTTTCTGGGTCTGATTACACGTGGGACAACTCTAGACTTTGGTAGCGTCACGGACCCTCTTTAATTCACTTTGGATTCATCAATGGCCTCTCACTATTGAACATTTGAGTAGGACTTTATCTAATCATGCCCCCCTTTTGATCTCTATCAAAACTCCCCACTAACCCTCCTATTCCCTCATCTTTTCATTTAAATATGTGGACCCAACATGGTGATTTCACTAACATTGTTTCCACTAATGGATGGCTCCGTTCATGGGATAATTAGTTAAAGGCATGGTTCACTTTGGCTTAAGCTCAAGAGGCTTAAACAAAACCTCAATTGGTGGAACAAGCATATTTTTAAAATCTCTTCACCAATCTTAAAGCAATGGAACAAGTGGTTTGTTCTCTTGAAGAAGCTGTCTTAACCGACCCAGAAAGCTTGATGAGTTGAGCACTGCCAAAGATAGTTTGATTAACTATCAAAACATGGAGGAAACCTATTGGCGTCAAAAAGCCGCTAGCAAACATATTGCTGATGGTGACTGAAACACTAGGTATTTTCATGCTATTTGTAATAAACGGAAAGCCCTTAACTCGATTAAGAAAAT
The DNA here is from genome assembly GCA_021442155.1 of Cymbidium sinense. NCBI lineage: Eukaryota > Viridiplantae > Streptophyta > Magnoliopsida > Asparagales > Orchidaceae > Cymbidium > Cymbidium sinense. The sequence continues at coordinate 71,167 of JAKCPB010001177.1, read as the reverse complement.
TAAGAACCCTAATGGTGGATAAGCGATAATAATGAAATCAAGGATTCGTCATCCATCACTTCAAAATTTATTAAATTCTAATCCTTAGTTAGAAACCCCTCCAACACCCATCTTATCCCTTCTATGATTACCAATGAGGATAACCATTTGCTCACTATCGTCCTGAGTGGAGATTAGTACTCTCAATAGCATGAACAATGACTCATTCGTCCATGGTTTCACGACTCATTTCTTTCAACATTGTTGGCCTTTTATTAAATCGATCTTGTTAATCTTTGTTATTGATTTTTTGATGGCTCTATTCCCAAATATTTTTCAAGTACTTCTATTGTCCTTATTCCCAAAACCATCAATCCTGAATCTTGGGGTGATTTTAGACCTATTAGTCTTTGTACCTTTTTCTAAAAACTAATTGCTAAATTAATAATAGAATTAGCCCCTTAAAATCATCTCCCCAACTAGCGGTTTTGTCAAAAATAGAGCCATATCGATAATATTCTCCTCATCAAGGCGGTTCATGACATTAATGTTTCTTCGGAGGAGGTAATATGCTTTTCAAAGCTGGACATCTCTAAAGCCTTTGACAACCTCTCGATTTCCTTTTCCAAATCTTGCATTTGTTTGGTTTCATGATCATTTTATCAGATTATTAAAAGTTGTATCACTAACATCGGTTTTCTATCATCTTAAATGGTGACTCCATAGGTTTCTTTTCTTTGAGCCATGGTTTGCATCAAGGCGACCCCCTTTCTCCTTCTCTCTTTATCATTGCTATCGAATATCTTTCAAGAAGCCTCAATGACCATTTCATCAAAAATCCTAACATGGCTTTTAAAACTCATGGTGGTTTCCCTGTTTCTCATCTTAGCTTTGCAGATGATTTTATAATCTTCTGTAATGCCTCCCTTCAACATGTCAAAAATATTAAGAATCTCTTAAATGATTTTGGCAAAGTTAGTGGTCTCTTCCTTAATGAAAAAAAATGCTATTTTATTCCCACAGTGAAGATTCCTCCCAATAGATTGAATCAAATCTCCATAATTACTAATTTTAAGCAAAGTCAATTTCCCATTAATTACCTCAGGGCTCCACTTTTTAAAGGTCAGAAAAGATCTCACCTTTTCGATGATCTTATTCAAAAATTTCTAATAAAATTTTGGTTTGGGAATTTCATTTACTCTCTTTTTGGTAGGATCACCTTGATTAAGAGCACTCTTAATTCCATGCCTTTATATCTCATCCAAACCATTGTCGACCATTTCTAGCATCACGAATTGGCGTCTCTTTAACAAATTTTTGGGGCTCCAATACCTCTTCTAAAAAATGCTTTGGACCTCTTGGTTTAAAAGTTGTGGCACTTTTGACGAAGGTGGTCTTGGTTGTAAACCCATTAAAGAAACTATCAATGCCTTTTCTTATAAACTCGTGGAATTTTAGTAATCAGTCTGGGCTAATTTCATGATGCTAAATATTGCCGGTAAGCACCCCTCATTTGTCCCTTAGGGTGACTCCCACATGTGGAAAAGACTTTGTTACGTCAAATGGGATGTCGAATCCCTAATTTTTTGGGGCATCAACTCAGGTACCTCTTTCTTTTGGAAAGATAACTAGAGTGGTTATGGTTCCATGGATGACTTACTTCATACCCATTCCACTTCCACTATTAGAGTAAACACTTTCGGCATAACAATAAGTGGAACAATAATAAGCTTGATTTTATCCCTTTACTTTCTTGAATATGGTTACTACTATTCCTATCACTCCTCAAAATCAAGATCATATTCTCTTTAAGCTCTCTCAAATGGTGATTTCAACCTCAAAATGTGTGGCTCCACATTAAAGATACTCATGAACCCTCCTATGTATTCTCTAACTTTGGAATAACAATATCCCTATTTCTTACTCTTCTTACATTATTCTAAAAATTTTATCCTTGTAGATTCCTTGTTGTGGGGTAAAGGGTTCCATTTATAAATGTCAATGCTATTTTCATATTGAAAATGTTAATCATGTCTTTGTTAATGGGGCCATTGCTTCTAAACTATGGATTTGGTATGATGATCTTTTTAACACTCTCAATTTCAATGGTTCTCTTACTTTATACCAACTTCTTGAAATTTATTTTGATAATACTATTAAAGGTCACATTAAAGTTATCATTGCTATCACTCTTATCGGTTCATATGGATGGGAATGATGCAAAAACCGTGGGATCCCTATGAACCATGAGGATTATTTAGAACTAAAACAAAATTAGTGACTTGTTTAAAGCTCATTCATTCAAACATTTTGTGGCCAATAAGCATAATTTTGCGGATTAAATTCATAATGACAAGATTGTATATTGGAAAAACCACTTGATCATATTATTAAAATAAATCTTGATGGCTCTCTCTCATAATGGCTCGGGTTGTGGTGGCATTTTCGGGAACTCTAAGGGTATAGTCCTATGTGCTTTATTCCCCTTATTTCACCGCCTTTTTTCCCATGGCTCTTGAGCTCTTGTCTCCAAAATGGTTTGGATCAATATTTGGATCGAGGTGGATATTTTGATTGATCTTTTAACTTAACTAAGATGAGCGATTTGTATTACCTCCTCAAGAAAACTAGATCTTCTTTCCCACCAATTTTAACATCACACATGTTTGGCGTGAAGGAAATGCTTGTCTTGACTACCTTGCCAATCTGGTTCTAGATCAATGGTATCATCTTCTTTGAGCACACCTTGCCCAAACATTTGTGTGGTTAACAACTGGACAATTAGGTTATCTCGACTTAATTAAAATTCGATGCTTTCGCCCACTTTTTTGGATTTATGTTCCTTTTTTTGCTTTTGTGGATGCTTCGCATGGATAACACTGGATCTTTGTGTCATGATCTGCTGTTTTAATAGCTCCTCCCTCTTTTGGAGGCTCACTATTTTGGCATTAAAAGGCTGTTGAGTTATGTGCATCGGTTGTCAGGAATTATGTTGAGTGAAATAGACATTTCTCTTTTATTTTGGGAGTTATCCTTTACTTTATTTTCTTCATGAAATGGCTTAGCCCTTTTGATATTTATCTTCTTGGTTGTTGTCTTCTTGGATGATCTCATTGCTCTATGAAATCCTCATTATTCTCAGTTCTTTCTTTATCTTATTGTGGGGTTTCTTTCTTTTCTTCAAGCTATGACTATCTTTATAGGTTTTCCTTGTCTGACTTCTCACTACAGACTACTATTGTGTAGAATCGGTGGAATTCGCTGTATCTTTCTGCTTATTTTATTTTTTGTCTGGATGGAGTTTATTCAAATTGTTTATGGCTATTTTACCGGAGATCCTTTACATGGAGGTTTGATTGGGGTTTTGTTAATTTCTTTTGTTCTTGTCCGAAGATTAACTATTTTTGGGGTGTCTTCTATCCCATGCGGGAATGGATTTTCTTGTTGGCCTCCTTTTGGTTCTTCTTGTTTTACTCTCCTTTTTTCTTTCACTTACTCTTATTATTATTTGGGTTGATCTTGTTCTTTCTTTGCAATTATTTTCACCCTTCATGCTTTGATGAGATCATGAAAATTTTTCTTCTTCTATCTAACCAATGGTCTATCTATATGCCTTTATTATGTCAATATCCTTGTATCTTGGCTTAATGTGACTAAGCAACTTTCTTGTATTTTGCTCTTAGGTGCTATTGAGCACCTATTGGTTTTATTCTTGTTATTATTTTATTGGGATATCCCATGTCTACACTAATATCTCTTTGAATGGAATTGTGTTATTTTTTCAATACTAGTCATTGGCTTTTTTGGGTCCTCTTACATATTGTTGTCTTTGAGATTTATGGTTGCCTCTTGAATCACCAATTCACATTTGTACTAATACTTTATTTTGATCACATCTTGTTGTTGTTTTCATCCTGGTTCTATTTCCCATAGTGATTTCTTTTTATTAAGAGCCTTTTATGTTTTGTACTCTTAATGGCATATCCTATGGCCAACATCTTGAAAACTTTCCTTTTAGTTGTTGGCTAACATGGCTCCTTGAGGTTAATCTTCTTGGTCTTGTTTTCCATGATCATCGGTTTGGAGTTACTCAGGGATTATCATTCATCTGCGAGGTTGTGGGTTGCTTACGAAATTTCTTGAACTCATACATTTTTTTACTTTATATCCTTCTTAATATTTCCTTTTCTAATGGGTGTGTTATGATAAAATTGTCCATGTTGCTATTTTTTGGAATTGATTTCCTTGCCCAGCAAATTTTCTTTGTTTTTCTTTTGGTTTTTTGTTGCTAACACACGATGGTGTTGTTTTCCTTTTGTTGTTCTCCCACCCTATATCTGATTGGAACATGCACAACTTGAAGCTCATCTTTGTCATGCTTGGAATTAATAAATGATTTATCTTATATGCATAATTGGGTTATTGACCAACCAGTTGTTATGAATTTCCTTGGCGAGATTAGATTATGGTGACTAAGCATCGATCTTGTCGATTTTTGAATGTCACTTCTTTGGATAGGCTTATGGTGGGGAGCTTTCCATTATCTATCCTTTCCTTTATCTATATATGTTTATGGGTGGACTCTTGCCCCTGTTGTTTTAGCCTTGTTTGTTGTGATCCGGATTAATACTCATCTTACGCCCACAGGGTTTTGGATTATTTTGGCAAGCTAGTTTTTTATTTTGGTTGTCTCTTATATTATTGTCTTGTTTTATCTTGACACCTCAATCCATCTTTGTTGGTTGTAGAATTTGAGGGTCTCATGCTCAGCTTTTACATTCTTGTCCCGATGGTGATGGTTTTGGTGACTTTTAATAGTTGCTCCCTTGATAACTATTTTTATGCTTTATTTATTTGGTTATATATTATTATGTCTACTCGATTGAGGAGTTTTATGGCCAATTTGCTATCTTTTCCTATTTTGGATGTGTCTTAACTTTTGCTATTTTAAATCTAATGTTGAGACCCATTTCAATCCACTTGTTGATTCTTTGAATGGCGGGTTCAAATGTTATTATTTGTTGTTGGGGTGGTTGGCTTTACGAATGCCCATGCTTATCTCCATTTTTACGTCTTCTTGTTGTCCTTATTCCTACCTCATTTCGATAGGTTGGTATAGTCTTATGCAATGTCTATTACGAGAGTGGTATTGACGGTTTAGTCCCTTCTGTCTTGGATGTTGTTGCCTTTTCTTTGTCTTGTTTTCGGGTTGATTGTTGATTTGGATTATCCGAATTGTGGAATCGCTATTGAGCTCTTGCTCTATATTTCTTGGGTACTCATTTTAGTTGGTTGCGATCCATTCCTTGTGTTAAGCTATCTCTTCCTTCTTATTGCTTTTCTCGGGATATTAATAAGGTGTTGTTTCACAGGTTGTTTCACTACGAAAGTTTCATTTATATATCATATGATTGGGATGGTGTTAATTATAGGCTCATTGACTTGATTAGCAAGATTTTAGCAAGTTGTCTCCTCTGGAATTTTCTTGTGGAGGGATTATATGCTTTATTGCTTTCTTTCTTGGATATGGCTATTGATGAGATTACATTTGATGGCTCACTCTCTTATGTTTATGTATTCTCATGTCAAGATGTCTATATTGATGATACTTTTCTTGAATGAGACTCCCTATCCTTGACTCTTGCAATTTTCTATATACTCTAGATATGATTTTGCTTAGGTTTGCAGGTAATAAAGCTCACAAGAATATCAACAACTGGGTGCTCCCTTCTCACAAGTTTGTTGGCTATGATGGCTGTGATGATCTCACTCCCTATTGGTTGGTAGTAGCTCATGTGATGTAACCCTTCAAGTTTGGATGCTCATACTTGCATCACGCCCCAACAGTGTGATTGAGCTGAGCCTTCTCTATCCTTACTAACATACTCATATTATATTGTTTTCTTCTAATTTTTTGTATTACCTTAATTGTTCTAATCTCCTTCTTATTATAACTTTTGTGATCTATCTCCTTCTTTTGCAGGTCTGCTCCAAATTATCATGCATTCCCACATCCTCCAGAGCATTGGCTTTATTCTTACTTTAGCTTATTATGTTAATCATCTTGTATCTTTTGATTGTTTTATGCTTTCTTTTGCTCTTAGTACTTAGATGGGATTTACTCCTTAGGTGATTGTAGCTCTTTGAGCGTAGTTGGAGTTTACCCCTTTTAAGGACCTTGTAACCCTCTTTTTGTGGCAATAAAATACCCCTACATGGGGTTTCCCCCCAAAAAAAAAAAAACTTATAACCCAAAACCCTAAATTCTAAACTCTGAAAAGCCATAAATCCTAAACCCTAAAAGCATATACACTAAAACACTAAGCCCTAAACCCGAACCCTAAACCCTAAACCCTAAATCCCAAACCTTAAACCAAAACCTAAAGTAACTAAATAAATTTAAAAAATAAACATAAATTATAAAACCTATTAAAGTTAAACCTAAACATAAACCCTAAAATGGGCAGAACCTTGACGACAGGAACATCACCATAAACCAGGCTCACTCTAGATCTAGCGTTGGAAACAAAGGCGGAGGCACCGGTTATCACAGTGGGGGAGGGGGATCTGGAGGTGCTGGTGGATATGGAGGTGGTGGTGGGATGGTGGTTATAACTAAAAATAAAATAAATATGATGGTGGATCTCGCTAAAGTGGTTCGATAAGAAACTAAAATATCAAACTTATGAAACTATCTTTAGTAAAGTTCTAGTTAACTAGGGTTTTGATTTGCTCTAAAAATATGTGTCATCGCTGTCTTAGAAAATTTGGTGTGTTACTTGGTTGAAGAAATCAAAAAGAATAAATATTGAATCTGAATTTGTTGTCTAATAAAAAAACTAAAAACCCTAAACCCTAAACTAAAACTTAAATCCTAGACCTAAAATCTAAACCCTAAACCCTAAACCATAAACCCTGAAAATCCTAAACCCTAAAACCTAAACCTTACACCCTAAAAAATGTAAACCCTAAACCTTAAACCCTAAACCCTAAAACCCTAAACCCCAAACCCTAACCCCTAAAACCTAAACTGTAAAACCTAAACCCTATACCCTAAACCCTAAATCCTAAACCCCAAACTCTAAACCCTAAATAAACTAAACCTATAAACTAAACCCTTCTAAAATAAACCTAACTAATCCTAAAAATAAATAAATAAAACTAAACCTAGTAACAATAATAAAATGAAACCTACTACTAAACCAATAAAAATAAAATAAAACTACATTAAAACTAAAATAAACTAAACTAAACTAAAATAAAACCTAAATAAAATAAAATAAAAACTAAACCTAAACCTAATAAACCTAAAAAATATAAAATACCTAAACAACTAAAAACTACCTAAAATATAAAAAAAAAAAAAACTAAATAATAAACCTAAACCTAAACCTAAAATAAATACAAAAACTAATAAATATAATAATAAATACCTAAACCTGACTAATAATACCTAAACCTAAATAACCTAATCCCTAAACCTAAGAAATATAATAAAACCTAAACCTAAAACCAAAAAAAATAAAATTAAACCTAAAACCTAAAAATATAAATAAAAATAAACTAAAAGATATAAACCTAAACCTAAACCTAAAAATAAACTAAAATAAATATGCTAAATAAAAATAAAAGTAAACCTAAAATAAAATAAAATTTAAAACTAAAAATAAAATAAAACTAAATAAAACCTCTACCTAATTTTAAAAAAAAAAAACTCTCTTGACCTAAACCCTAAAAAAAACCCAAAACCCTTAAACCCTCTAAACCCTAACACTAAATCCTAAAACCCTAAACCCTAAACCCAAATCCTAAAACCTTAAATAACTAAAAACCATAAATAAACCATAAAAACCTAAATAAACCTAAATAAATAATACCTAAATAAAATAAATAAAAGAACCTAAATATAATAAAATAAAAAAACCAAAACTGAAACTTAAACCAAAACCTAAACCTAAACCTCAACTTAAAATAAAATACAAAATAAAAACTAAACAAAATTAAAATAAATAAAAACCTAAGCTAAACTAAAAATAAAATAAATAAAAACTAGAACTAAATAAATTAAAAATTAATAATATGAAATAAAATAAAATTCAATAAAATAAAATAAAAACTAAATGAAAACCTAAACCTAAAAAACTAAGTCAAAAAAAAAATCAAAACCCTAAACTAAAAAAAACTTAACCCAAAATAAAAAAAATAAAAAAAACCTAAACCTCAACTAAAATGAACTAAACTAAAATAAATAAAACATAAACCTAAATCCTAAACTAGATTAAATAAAATAAACTAAAAATAAACCTAAACATAAACTAAAAAATAAAACATAAAAATAAACCCAAAATAAAACCTAAACTAAACCTAAAAAAAAAAATAAAACTAAAAAAAAAATAAAAATAAATTGAAACCTAAAATAAGATAAACTGAAGCTAAAAAAAAACCTAAACCTAAACCTAAAATAAATAAAACCAAAACTAAAATGAAATAAAAATAAAATAATAAATTAAAATAAATAAACTAAAACTACTATATTTAAAACACCCTAAACCCTAAACCCTAAATCTATCCTAAATTGTATAAAAAACCATAACCTTCCTTAAACTACCCTAAATCAACCAACCTTAAACCACTCTAACCTAACTAACTCTAACACTAACTAAACTAAACCTAAACCTATACCACCTTAAACCACACCAACCTCCTAAACCCTATCTTAAATCTTCCATAACTAAAACCATCCTAAATTAAACTCCTAACCCTACCCTATAAACCCTAACCCTAAACAAACCAATAAACCCACAAACTACCCTTAAAACCTAAAATCTTAAACTAAATAAAAATAAAAAATAAATAAAAAACCTAAATAATATAAAATATAAATAAAATAAAATAAAATCCTAAACTAAAACCTAAATTTAAACCTAAAAATGAAATAAAATAATAAAATAAAAATAAACTAAAATAAAATAAAATAAAAAATTAACTAAACTAAAAAAATAAAATAAACTTAAAAATAAAAAACCTAAATAAAATAGAAATTACAAATAAAATAAACCTAAAAAAAATAAAATAAAAACTAAATAATAACTAAAGTTAAAATAAGAATAAAATAAACTTAAACTAAAATAAATACAATAAACTAAAACATAAAATAAACTAAACTAAACATAAACCTAAACTAAATAAATAAAATAAACTAAAAATAAACCTAAACCTACACTAAAAAATAAAACCTAAAATAAACCTCAAATAAAACCTAAAAACCTAACTAAAAATAAAAATAAACTAAACCTAAAAAAATAAAATAAAACTCAACTAAAAAAATAAACTGACCTAAAAAATAAACAAAAATAAAAAACTTAAATTGAAATAAATAATTCTAAAATAAATAAAAATAAAAAATAGACCTAAATAAAAATAAAAAATAAAATAAACTAAAATGATCTCAAATAAACAAAAAATAAACTAAATAAACTTAAACCTATTGGTTTATTTAATTTTAAAAACCTTAAACTAAATCTAAATCCCAAACACAAAACTAACTAAACCCCATACCTAAACCTCAACCCTAAACCTATAACCCAAAAGTGTATAACCCTAAAACACACTAAACACCCCAAATAAAACCTAAACACTAAACCACAAAAATAAAACCTAAACCCTAATGCTAAACCCTAAACTAAAACCGTAAACCTTAAACTCCAAACCACAAACTAACTAATCAGAACTCAAAGAATGGGTAGAACTTTGATGATAAGAACATCACCTTCAACTAGGCTCAGTCTAGATCTATAGGTGGAGGTGAAGGAAGAGGTAGCGGTTAACGCAGTAGTGGTGGGGGATCAGGAGGTGTTGGTGGATATGAAGGTGGTGGTCAGAGTAGTGGTGGTTTTGGAGCCGGGAGGAGCGACGGAGGTTATAGCCATGGTGGTGATGAAGGCAGAGATCATGGATATGGTGGCGGATCCCGCTACTCGAGAGGCGATGGTGGTTCTTTTGGAAATTGAAGAAATTGAAGAACAGCCTATCCGATCTACTTATTATGGAACTATGTCTTTACTGTAGAGACGATTCTACTTATCTAGAATTTTTGATTTGCTCTATGGGTGCTCATTTTTTATCTATGTCATTGATTGTCTCTTAGAAAACTTGGGGTGCGACTTGGTTGATGAAATCAAAAAAAAGAAATGTTAAATCTAAATTTATTTTGTGTTAAAAAAAAATCTTAAACCATAAACACTAAATCCTAAACTAAAACTTAAACCATAAACCTAAAACCAAAATCCTATACACTAAACACTAAACCCTCTCATTAAACCCTACCCTAAACACTAACAAACCCACTCCATAAACCATAAACTATAAACCTAAATAAACCTACTCTCCACAACTACAAACTCTAAAACCCCAAACCTAAACCATAACACTAAACCTAAACTAACCTAAACCCACAAGACTAACCTAAACACTAAACCTTGAATAAAGATGCCATTAGGAAGATCTATCGAATGGCCCACATATTATGGTAGCTAAAGAAAATGTCTTCAAGAGACTTTTCCTTTGAGATTTGAAACTACACTAAATCTAAATCATATTATATTGTATATTATAGTATAATGCGCATCATATTTAAGCATGTAGTGATGTGTTTTGGATGTTATAAGATGTTTTGAAATGTTTTAGTATATTATGGTATTGTTCCCTATAGTCTATATTATTATAAATCATAAAAATATTGATTTAATAAATGAGATGATGAAATTTGTTAAATTTGAAGTGGGAATTAGGTTGTAGTGCCAAAGGTGTGCTATGTCACTTGTAGTCTAAAAAGTAAGATTTTATGTTCAAATTAAATATTATATGTTGTAGCATAGTATAGCATCATATATCATAATATATTATTCTATGCATTTAAAATTCTTTTAGTATTTTACAATCTTGTAAGGTGCCTACACTAAATTTATAAAATGATGATTTAGACTTTAAAATGGTGGAATTTGGCCAAATTCATAATAAAGGTATGACATCATAATATATGGTTTCAATTTAAAACATGTAAGTGATACGACAAAAATATTTAGTTTTTTATTATTTAGACTAATTTTATGATTTTTTTATCTTAAGAAATCCCTTGAGATGTGATATGCAATATAATACAATATAATATGTTATAGTGTGTTATAATATAGGATGCCATAACATAGTGTAGCGTCACGCATTATAGCATACTATTGTGTATTACTACTTATTGTTAAGAATATTTTAGCTTGTTATAGTATGATGTAGTAGAGTTTGTACTGGTACAATTCATAAAAATATTGACTTATAGGCTGAGATGATGGGATTTGGCAAAATTTAAGGTAAGCTTTAAGGAACATCATTGGGGGTGTGCTATGTTGTGTCTTCTAATCAAAAGAATGGAATTTTGCATCCAAAATAAATGTTCATTTTTCAACCAAATTTGATAAATTTTTTGCTTAAAGTGATTCATTTTAAGGTGTAATGTAAGATAATATATTATATGAAAGCATATTAAAATATAATGAACATATCAATATAACTTCACAAATATATGAATGTGGTGGTGTGTTACTAAATCCTATTGTACATTTTAGTATGTTTTACTTTGTTATAATACATTAGGCCAAAACTCACAAAAATGTTAATTTGAAGGTTCACATGGAAGAATTTGGCCAAATTCATGGCACACACCAAGAAGCAACACATAAATTAAGCTATTTTGTAGCATTTCTAATAGAAAAATAATAATTGTACATCCAAAATGAACATTATTCGTATTTTGATAAAGTTTTATTATTTGTTCTTTTTGAGTTATTCTAATGAGGTGTAATGTTAGACAATATATTATATTATAGAAAATTATAATATAACATCATATATTATAATATAATATAGTGTGTTAATTCAGACTATAATATGTTTAGCATGATTTTGTATAGTTAGTTTGAGCTTGCACCATCACAAAACATAAAATGTTGATTACAATGTTAGGATGATGTAATTTGAATGAATAAATTGTTAGGCTTTTGGTTGAAGTATTAAAAGTGTGCATAAGAGAATAAATAAGATTTGATGAGAATTCCATGTCAAGGAAATGGAGGGAGATCTGCTAGGGGATCACACATGCACTGGACATGACATCTGAGGGGCCTATGTCAAGGGAATAGAAAATGAAAATCTACTGGGTATAAGGTTTGAAGTTGATTTGATTATATGATTTGTGGAAAGAAGATCCATTTGGGATAAGAAACTATAATCCACTGGGGATTAAGATAGAATTGACTTTAATTTGTTTTGTTTTAAATTATGTTGAGGCATATCTGCTAGAGATATGGGCTTGAGTTTGCTGGGGAACTGGTAAATGAACCTTCCACTAGTGAAGCAGGTTCAGGCTATCTGCTAGGGATTGGGAATTGAGTTTAATTTCATAGATTTTTTTGGGGATGTATCCACTAATATAGTGTGTTAATTCACACTATAATATGTTTAGCATGATATTGTATAGTTTGTTTGAGCTTGCACCATCATAAATTATAGTCTGATTCAATGTTAAGATGATATAATTTGAATGAACAGTTAGGCTTTTGGTTGAAGTATTAAAAGTGTGCATAAGAGAAGAAATAAGATTTTGTAATTCCATCAAGGACATGGAGGGAGATCTGCTATGGTATCACACATGCACTGTACATGACATGTGAGGGGTCTATGTCGAGGGAATAGAAGAAGAAAATCTGCTGGGGATAAGGTTTGAAATTGACTTAATTATATGATTTGTGAGAAAAAGATCCAGTGGGGATAAGAATCTATAATCCATCAGGGATTAAGATTGAATCGACTTTAATTTATTTTGTTTTAATTTATGTAGAGGCATATCTACTAGAGATATGGGCTTGATTCCATAAGGGATCGAGTATATTAACCTTCCACTAAAGAAGCAGGTTTGGGCTATCCACTAGGGATTGGGATTTGAGTTTTATTTCATAGATTTATTTGAGGATGTATCTGCTGATAATAAGAGTTTGGTTGGATTTCTTTGATTTAAACTGTACTAGGGGAGTTGGTTTAATTTGGCTCTACTACGGAGGTTGGTTTTGAATTTGATTTGTATGCTTAACTTGTTTATATATGATTTGGGGCTCCACTAAGGAGAAGGGTATGAGTTAACACCATTGGGAAAATCAGATTGGGTTTAATTTAATCTGAGTTAACCATGTTAGTGTGCAATGGACCCACTGAGAAGGTGCTATATCAACCTTGACCTACCTCAGGTTTACAAATCCAAAGAGGTAGTCTACTCTATGGGGAAGATAGCCAACTGGTTTACCTTTTGGTGTGCAATGACTATGCTAGGAAGAAAGCATAACAGACTTACTTCTTCCAAAGTGAGAACAACGGGTGACACTTTGGATGCACAACAAATGTGACCTCTAGGTGAATCGGGACTGTACTTCAAGTAGTCGATTAATTTTATCTTAATTTTATGTGATTTGATATGGTTTGTGGTTTGGTTGATTTCAAATTGACAAATCGCTAGGGATGTGAGCTCAATCAAATTTGATATATTTAATTTATAGACAATGTTATGTGTGATGGACCGATGTTCTTGACCTATCTTAGATTTTTTTGGACCAAGGAGAATCGCACATCCACGGGATTTCTCCAACCACAAGGGTAGTTATTGAAGAGCTATGATAGTAACCACGGTAGTGTCTAAATGGGGTCACAAAGATGTGATCCAAATATAGCCAGGTGCTACTAGGGGCTTTATCCACAGCCTTAGAAAGCATAGTGCGGTGGCCAACTCAAGGAGAAAGTGTAGACTTACACTTGCCATGGAGTGTGTGTCCTAAGGTGCGAGAACCAACTAACCTAAGGTGTATCCATTATAATGAGTGGTGTATCCATCAGCATAGTGAGAACCAACCAACCTAAGGTGCTCGTCGGTGTGCAATGATCAATATGAAAATAAAGCATGTAGGCTTACAACTTTTTGAGTAGAATTGATCATCAGAATAGTCTGTCGTCAGTGGGATAGATACTATCTAACCTAGAGCGACTAGTAAGTGGAGCCTCGAGGAAGCACTAAACTTGAAGTAATTAGGAGGGAAGGAGATGCTAGGGGACTTATCCTAAACCTCAAATATACTCGACCAAGTCAATGCACGAAGGCTAATCCAAGAAGAAAGCATAGTAGACTCACATCCTCTTAAACGAAGCCAACATAAGGTAGTTTATCGGCCACGCAGTAAGGCCTACAAACCTAATAAAGAACTCATCGGTGAGCAGTGGCCAAGTAAAGAAAGAAAGCATAACATACTTACATCCTCCAAAGCAAGAAGACCAGGGTGACACAGTAGCTCGCCCAGATCTAGAGCAATCTGAGTAAGTGCTTGGGGTATCTCAACTAGTAGCTCGAGATAAAATATATGTTTTTTTTTATATGTTGTGTACTTTGTATTTGTGTTGTGTCGATGAAGGATAGGACGCCACCCGAGTTCTTTACACCTACCCTAAATACATCACAGAGGATTCACAAACAAGAATACTTTCAACATGGAAGAGATTGAATTCAAAATAAAATTTTTATTGATGATAATTATTTTCAAACATGATTTATAAAATTTCTTTAAGTAGAGCTCATTGATTGAAAGCATTAGGCACTCTCCCTAATGATTAATAAACTAAAAAAATCCTCCTTGGTAGGCATTCTCTATGGCAAAAGAGCCTTCTTAAGTGGGTTCAAACTTGCCTCCCATCTTGCGATGGGCAACAATCAGTCTCCTCATAACTAAAATATGCCATGAAAAGCTCTAGGATGAACCAACTTGTTGTGAGCTTGAATCATTTTAGCTTTGCACAACTCAACATTTTAGCATGCCCTCAAGCATCTCTCCTCCAAACCTTCAAGCTCTTCTAACTATAACTTGGCATTAGCTCTGATCTTATTACCCATATCCCTTAGTGATGGGAGTTGGACTTCTAATGGTAGAATGGCTTCAGACTCGTACACTATGAGGAAAAGAGTAGACTAAGTTGGAGTTCTATATGTGGTGCGATAAACCAACAAGGCTACAACTAACTTCTCATGCTATTATCGCTTGTTGTTGTCGAGTGTCTTCTTTAGTATGTGGATGAAAGTTTTATTAGCAGATTCTGATATGATGTTTGCCCTCAGGTAGTTGATGGTAGAATATCTCTAATCTATGCTATGTCTCCAGCAAGTTGTTGATCTCGTGCTTTGAATGCAACCATTATCAGATATAATTCAGGCACTCAACTTATATGATATGATTCCTAAAAAACTAGAGCACATACTAAGCTGTGACCTCTCTGAGCAGAAAAGTAGTTAGTAGCGACTAAGATGAATCGATGACCCTTGGAAGAAGGAGGATAAATCTCACCCACTATGTCAGTACACCAACACTCGAATGGCCATGAGGCCAATGTATGATGTAGAATGTTGGGTGGTTGGTGTAGGACCATAACATGTATTTGACATTAGTGGCATTGCCTAGCTATGTCCATGTAATCTTTGATCTTCGATGACCAGTGGTATCCTAGTCTCACGATCTTACGGGCTTCGTGCTTGTCTAAATAATGTAACCACATATGATTAAGAGACCACCGGTATAAGACACCATCCACAAGAGTGTAGGAAAGTGGTGTCTGCTTCATTTGATAGGCTTGGTACTTCTCTTGAGGTAGTTTGCCTTTATTTAAGTAATCCATGAATGGTTGCCTCCATTCTAACTCCTCTCCCTACTTGGCAATGGCAACCTCTCCTTCAAGAGAGTACTTTTTGATGAGTTCAATATCATTAAGGGATAAGACTTATCTATTTTGGACCTTTATTGATATGGACTCATCCTCCAGACATACCAACTCCTTGGCAAGCTTGGCTAAAGCATACGTTATGGCATTCTCTCCTCAAGGAATCTTATAAATGATAACCTCTAAGATTTGGGCCAATAACTCTATGGTGTACTTATGGTAGTGATAGAGCTTTATAACCTAAAAATAAAATAAATAAATATACTTAAACTAAACTAAAATAAAATAAATAAAACCTAAACTAAACTAAAAACTAAATAAAAACCTAAACCTAAATAATAAACCTAAAAATAAATTAAAAAGAAAACCTAAACCCTAAATTAAAAAAAACCTAAATGTAAAATAAAAATAAAATTGAACTAAACCTAAACTAAAATAAACTAAACTAAAATAAATAAAACCTAAAACTAAAACTAAAATAAACTAAACCTAATCCTAAAACATAAACTAAATAAAATAAAATAAACTAAAAATAAACCTAAACATAAACTAATAAAATAAAACCTAAAAATAAACCTAAAATAAAAACCAAAAACCTAAACCTAAAAAAATAAAATAAAAAGCTAAACCTAAACCAAAAATAAAAATAGAACCTAAACCTAAAAAATAAAATAAAAATAATACTAAACTAAACCTAAACCTAAATCACAACCTAAAAAAAAAAAACCTAAATTAAAATAAAGAAACCTAAAATAAATAAACTAAACTAAATAAAAATAAAAATAAAACTAAATTAAAATATAAATAAAATAAACCAAAATAAATAAAAAATAAACTAAATAAATCTAAACCTACGAGTTGACTTCATTTAAAAAAAAATAAAAAAATAATAAAATCTAACCCTTAATAAACCCAATGACCTAAACCCTACATACCCTAAACCTCTAACTTTAAACCCTAAATCCTGACCTAAATCCTTAACCCACCCACCAACACTACCATACCCTAAACTAAAAATAATGACCTACTCTAAACCATACCCACCTTAACCTCTTCTCTTAATCCACTAAACCCTAATACTCCCTAAACTTTCCAAAACCACCCTCTACCCTAACTACCCTACTAAAACAACCTAAACCCTGACCATAAACCCTAAACCTCCTAAACCTCCCAACCTACCCTCCCAAATCTAAACTTAAATCCAGTTAAATAAATTAAAAAATTAACAAAAACCCTAGAGAACCATCGATAGAACATCACCATCAACCAAGCTCAGCCAAGACCTGGTTGGTGAAATGAAGGTAGAGGTAGCAGTTATCGCAGTGCTGGTGGGGGATCTGAAGGTGCTCGTGGATATTAAGCTGGTGGTCCGATCTTATGGAGGTGGGAGGAGAGGTTACAGCCGTGGTGGTGGCAGAGGGAGAGATTGGGGATATGATGGTCGTTCCTGCTACTCGAGAGGCTTGGGTGGTTCTAATGGGAACCAGGGAAACTAAAGAATGATCGATCCGATCTATTGCTCACAGAACCGTGTCTTTACAATAGAGATGGTTCTAGTTATCTAGGGTTTTTGATTTGCTCTATGCGAGCTCATTTTTTATTTATGTCTTTGCTTGTGTCATAGAAAAGTTAGTGTGTTACTAGGTTGATGAAATCAAAAAGAAGAAATGTTGAATCTAAATTTTCTCTAAAACCCAAACCTAAACTAAAATAAAACCCACACAAATAACCTAAACCTAAACCTATAAATAAAATAATACAAAAAATTAAAAAACCTTAACCCTAAATAAACACTAAACCAAAAAACCCTAAAAACTAAACCCAACCCTAAACCCTAACCTTACCTTAAAACTAAAAAACCTAAACCTAAACTAATAAAACTTAAAAATAAAAATAAAACATAAACCAAAATAAAATAAAAATAAAATAAAAACATAAACTAAACTTAAACCTAAACCTAAACATAAACCTAAAATAAAATAAAAAATAAACTAAACTAAAATAAATAAATAACCTAAACTAAACTAAAATAAAAAAATAAAATAAAACTAAACCTAAATAAAAATTAAATAAAATAAAATAAAAAACTAAATAATAAAATCTAAAAAAATAAACCTAAAGATGGATTAAAATAAACCTAATCCCTAAACTAAAATAAAAAACCTAAAATAAAAACAAAATAAACCAAACTTACTAAAATAAATTAAACTAAAAACAAATAAAAAAATAAACTATAAATTAAACCTAAACCTAAACCCTAAATAAAATAAAATGAAAAAATAAACCAAAACTAAACTAAAAATAACCTAAAAAATAAACCTACAATAAAATCCTAAACCTAAAGAAAAATAAAACAAAAACCTAAACTTAAAAATAAAATAAAACCTAAACTAAAATAAAATCAAATAAAATAAACTAAAATAAACCTAAACCTAAAATAAAATTAAATTAAATAAATAAACTTAAAATAAATTAACTAAACTAAAATAAAAGCAAAGTAAACCTAAATAAAATAAAAATAAAAAATAAAATAAATAAACTAAATAAACCTAAACCAAAGTTTGCTTAATTTAAAAAATAAATAAAAAAATAATGACAATAAAAAAACCAACAACTTTACCTAACCCCCTAAACCCTATCCTACCACAAACTAACCCTAAACTAAACCTAACTAATCCTAAACCTCCTCCACCACCCACCACAACCACTGAGCCAAACCTCCACATAAACCATAACCAACCTAACCCTGACCCCCAAACTACCTAAACCTAAAGATAAACCAAAAATAAATAAACTTAAACTCAAATAAATACAAAATAACCTAAACTAAAACCTAAACCTAAACCTCAACCTAAACTTATAAAATAAAATAAAATAAAAAAAATAAAAAACTAAAATAAAAAAAAATAAAATAAAATAAACTAAAAAATAAAAAAATAAACCTAAACTAAAAACCTAAAATAAAATAAAACTAAAATAATTAAAAATAAAATAAAATAAAATAAAATAAAACTAAATAAAACTAAACCTAAAAAATAAACTCAAAATAAATAAAATAAAAAACTAAAACCTAAACTAAGAAAAAACCTAAAATAAATAAAATAAAATAAACTAAACTATAAATAAATAAAACCTAAACTAAACCTAAAAATAAAATAAACCTAAAATAATTAAAATAAATAAAACTAAAATAAACCTAAACTTAAAACAAAAAAATCTAAAATAAAAAATAAAACCAAAAACCTAAATAAAATAAAAAAATAAACCTAAACTAAAATTAAAAATTAATAAACTTAAAGTAAAAAAATAAATTAAACTAAACTAAAAAACTTAAACTAACCTAAAATAAAACTAAAATAAACCTAAACTAAAATAAATAACTAAAGTAAAACAAAATAATATAAAAATAAACTACTCATAAAAATAAAATAAACTAAACTAATAAATAAAATAAATAAATAAATCAAATTTTTTTATACTAATATAAACCTCCCTCCCTAAACTATTTAAACCCCCTACCCTAAAGACCCTATACCATCCTCTACCATACCCTGACTGACCCTCTATTCTAAAACCTAAATCCAAACTCTAATCAAACCCTAAAACCAAACTAAAAACCCACCCTTACCAAACTCTAAAACCCTAAACTAAAAACCATAAATAAACCCTAAACTAACTGAGCCCTAAACCAACACTAAACTAAACTAAACCACAAAACCTAATTAAAATAAATAAAAAAAATAAATTATTAAAACTTAAAAATAAAATAAAATAAATAAACTAAATTAAAACCAAAACAAACCTCTGAAATAAATAATAAATAAAATAAACTAAATAAAATAAATAAAACCAAAACTAAACTAAAAAAAAATTAAAATAAACTTAGAATAAAAAAAAACTAAATGAAATAAAACTAAAATAAAATCTAAAATAAAATAAAATAAAAACTAAATAAAAACCTAAACCTAAAAAATAAACCTAAAAATAAAACCAAAAAATTAATAAAAAAGAAAACCTAAGCCCAAAATTAAAAAAAAAACTAAACCTAAAATAGAAATAAAATAAAAAAAATATAATAAACCTAAACCTAAACAAAAATAAACTAAATAAAAATAAAACATAAACTAAACCTAAAATAAACTAAACCTAAACCTAAACTAAAACAAAATAAGCAAAATAAACCTAAACCTAAATAAAAATAAAAAAAACTAACCTATAAAACCAAAAACTTAAACCTAAAAAAAACCCTAAACCTAAAAGAATAAGATAAAACTCACTAAAATAAACATAAACCTAAAAAAATAAATTAAAATAAAAAACCAAACTAAATAAATAAACCTAAATTAAATAAACTAAATAAAGATAAAATAAATAATTAAAATAAAAAAAAAATAAAATAAGCTATGAACTCAAATAAATAAAATAAACTAAATAAACTTAAACTTTTTGATTTTAAAAAAAAACCCCAAATCTAAAAAACCCTAAACCTACCCTAAACCCCAAAACTAAACACTAACCTACCTACCACAACCCTATACCCTAACCCTAACCTACCCAAAACCCTAAACCCTAAACTCCAAACCTAAAACCCACAAACCCTAAACCCCAAACCTAAAAAATAAACTCTTAAACTTAAAAACCTAAAAACCTCAAATCTTAAACCTAAACTATAAAAACTAAAAAAAAAACAAATAAAATAAAGTAACTCTAAATAAAGAATGGGAACTTTGGATAGAATCATCACCAAACTAGATCTAATGGTAGTGGAGAAGGCAGAGGTGGTGTTTATCAAAATGGTGGTGGGTGATTTGGAGGTGCTAGTGGATATTGAGGTGGTGGTCAGAGTAGTGGTGGTTATGGAGTTGGGAGGAGGAGATACAACCATGGTGGTGGTAGAGGAAAGATAATGGAAATTCTAGATGGTGTTGATCTAAGAAAACGGTCCTCTTTGCTTTTAAGATAAAATTATCTAATTTCTATTATCTGTGCCCCCATGCCTTGGAACCCTAAACCCTAAACCTAAACCTTCTAAACCCCCCCCTAAACCTAAACTCCTAAACCTAAACCCCAAAAACTTAAACACTAAACCAACTAAAAACCACACCCTAAAAATAACCTAAAAACCCAACCCAACTAACTAAACCTTGAATAAAAAAAGAAGATAATGTCATTAGAGTAGATCTAAAGAAATAATCCTAACATAGTTATGGTAGCTAAAAAAATGTCTTTAAGAGACTTTCCCTTAAATTATTAGATTTGAATACCTAAACCCTAAACCAAAATCATATTATATTATATTATAATATAATGTAGCATCATATATTTGAGCATGTATGATGTGTTTTGGATGTTATAAGATCTTTGAAATGTTTTAGTATATTATGGTATTTTGCCTATAGTCTATATTAATATAAATCATAAAATATTGATTTAATAAATTGATGAAATTTGTTAAATTTGAAGTGAGAATTAGGTTGTAGTACCAAATGTGCTATGCCACTTGTAGTCTAAAAGTAAGATTTTATGTTCAAAATAAATATTATATGTTGTAGCATAGTATAGCATCATATATCATAAAATATTATTGCATATTTTAAATTCTTTTAGAATTTTACAATCATGCGTCACTAGTATTATTTATAAAAATGTTGATTTAGACTTTAAAATGGTAGAATTTTGCCCAATTCATAATATGAAGAGCATGGAATCATAATATATGGTTTCAATTTAAAATATGTAAGTGATACGACTAAAATATATTGTTTTTTATTGTTTAGACTAATTTTATTATTTTTATCTTATGCAATCCCTTGTGATGTGATATGCAATATAATATAATATAATATGTTATAATGTATTATAATTTAGGATGCCATAACATAGTGTAGCATCATATATTATAGCTTACTATTGCGTATTACAACTTGTTGTTTAAGACATCTTAGTTTGTTATAGTATGATGTAGTAGATTTTGTACTAGTATAATTCATAAAATACTAATTTATAGGCTGAGATGATCAAATTTGGCCAAATTTAAGGTACGCTTTAGGGAACATCATTGGGGGTGTGCTATGGTGTGTCATTTAATCAAAAGAATGAAATTTTGCATCCAAAATAAATGTTCATTTTTCAACCAAATTTGATAAATTTTTTTGCTTAAAGTGATTCATTTTAAGGTGTAATGTAAGATAATATATTATACAAAGCATATTAAATATAATGTAACTTAACAATATAACTTCACAATATATATGAATGTGGTGGTGTTACTAAATGTTATTGTACATTTTAGTATGTTTTACTTGTTATAATACATTAGGTCAAAACTCACAAAAATGTTAATTTGAAGGTTGAGAAGAATTTGGCCAAATTCATATGACACACACTAAGAAACACCAAAATTATCTATTTTGTAGCATTTCTAATAGAAAAATAATAATTTTACATCAAAATGAACATTATTTATATTTTGAGAATTTTTATTATTTGTTCTTTTAAGTGATCTAATGAGGTGTAATGTTAGATAATATATTATATTATAGCAAATTATAATATAACATCATATATTATAATATAATATAGTGTGTTAATTCACATATATATGTTTAGCATGATATTGTATAGTTAGTTTGAGCTTGCTCCATCACAAATCATAAAATGATTATATTAAGATGATGTAATTTGAATGAATAAATTATTAGGCTTTTGGTGAAGTATTAAAATGTGCATAAGAGAAGAATAAGATTTGATGAGAATTCCATGTCTGAGGACATGGAGAGAGATCCACTAGGGGATCACACATGCACTAGACATGACATGTGAGGGGTCTATGTCGATGGAATAGAAGAAGAAAATTTGCTAGGGATATGGTTTGAAGTTGATTTAATTATATGGTTTGTGGAAAGAAGATCTGCTGGGGATAAAATCTATAATCCATTGGGGATTAAGATCGAATCAACTTTAATTTATTTTTTTAATTTATGTAAAGGCATATCTCTTTGATATGGGCTTGAGTTGGGATGGTATATGAACCTTCCACTAGGAAGCAGTTGCTATCTTCTGGGGATGGGATTTGAGTTTGATTTCATAGATTTGGGGATGTATCCATTGGGATAAGAGTTTGTTGGATTTTTTGATTTAGACTCTGGGGAGTTGGTTTAATTTGGCTCCACTAGGAGGTTGGTTTTAAATTTGATTTGTTTACTTGACTTGTTTATATATGATTTGGGGCTCATAGGAGAAGGGTGTGATTTAACTCCACGGAAAAATTTGGGTTTAATTTAATGAGTTAATATGGACCTGTGTGTGTGATGGAACCAGAGGGGCTATATCATCTTGACCTACCTTGTTTACAAATCCAAAGGGGTAGTCTCTATGGGGTAGAGCTAGCCAACTAAGGGGTTGCCTTTTGAGTGCAATGGTGTGCTAGAAGAAGGGTGAATTACATCTTCCAAAGCAGGAACCAGGGTTACCGTTGGATGCATACAAATCACGACTAGAGACTATTGAGGAATCGTTGGGGACTTATGCCAACTCAAAGTAGTCGATTAATTTTATCTTAATTTCATGTGATTTTATGGTTTGCGGTTTAGTTTGATTTTGAATTGAGGGGAAAATCCATGGGGATGTGAGCTTGATCAAATTTTAGATTTAATTTTTGGACCTTTGTGTGTGTTGGACCCACGAGAAGGCTATATGGACTTATCCTATCTCGATTTACAAATCCAAAGGGATAGTCTGGACGTGGGTAGAGCTAGCCAACCTAAGAGGTTGCCTTTGGTATGCAACTTGTGCTAGGAAGAAGGCATAGTACTATCTTAATCAGGGAAATATTGGGTGACCTTGGTAGCACAATAAATTGAACGACTTAGGGTGACCGAGTGAATGTATCTGGGGACTTATATTAACTCAAGAGTAGTTGGATTCCATGGAGTTTTGCTAACACTACCTAAAGATAGGATACTGCTTGGGAAAAGGTATCTAGGTGTCCTCTAATCAAGTGAATATATATTTTTTTATATGTTTGTGGGACCTGTTGGTGTGAGGGACCACGAGAAGGGGCTATGGCCTTGACCTATCTCAGTTTATTGGACCAATGCATCCACGGGATGGATTCTCCAACCAGGGGTAGTTAGGAAAGGAACTACTGTCGATAGTAACTTGGGTAGTGTCTAAATGGGATTAAATGTAATGATCCAAATATAGTGCCCATAGGGAGGTGCTTGGGGGTTATCACGAGCCCTAAAGAAAGACTATAGTGTATGTGGCCAACTCAAGGAGAAAGCATGATACATCCCATGAGTTGTATCTAAGGTGAGAACCAACCAAACCTAAGGTGTATCCATCAGAATAGTGAGAACCAGCCAACATAAGGTGCTCATCTGTGTGCAACAATCAATCTGGAAAGAAAGAATGTAGGCTTACAACTTTTCAAGAAGAACTGATCATTAGAATAGTTTATCATCAGTGGGATAGATGCTATCTAACCTAGAAGCACTGTAAGGAGGGCTGGACCAGACTTGGAAGCGGTCAGGGGGAAGGAGCCACTAGGGGACTTATCCTAAACCTCAAATATACTTGACCCAGTTAATGCACAAAGGCTAATCCAAGAAGAAAGTGTAGCAGACTCACATCCTCATAAATGAAGCCAACATGAGGTAGCTTACCGATAACATAGTAAGGCATACAAACCTAATGAGGCGCTCGTCGGTGTGTAGTGGCCAAGTAAGGAAGGAAATCATAGCAGACTTACATCCTCCAAAGCAAGAAGACCACTATGGTAACACACTAGTTGGGTAGGATGTCAGCCCGACCTAGAGTATGTACTGAGTGAGTGCTACAGGGAGCGATATCTCAACTTAGAGTAACTCGAGATAAAAGATATGTGTTTTTGTAGTTTGTGTTTGTGTTGTGTCGATGAAGGATAGGATGTCACTTGGGTTCTTTACACCTACCTAAACACATCATGGAGGATTCAAAATAAAATACTTTCAACATGGAAGAGATTGAATTCAAAATGGAATTTTCATTGATGATAATTATTTTTTTGAAACATGATTTATAATATATTTAAGTAGAGCTATTGATTGGAAGTAGTGCTCTCCCTTATGATTAATAAGGCGATAAGATTTTCCTTGGTAGGCCTTCTCTATGGCAAAGGGCCTTCCCAAGTGGGTTCAAACTTACCTCCCATCTTTGACGAGGATCTCCTAGAACTAAAATAAGCTCTCTACTTGAAAAGCTCTAGGAAGGACCAACTTGTTGTGAGCTTGAATCATTTTAGCTTTGTACAACTCAAGGTTTTGGCATGCTGTAGCATCTCTCCTCCAAACCTTGAGCTCTTCTAACTGACTTGGCATTCTATTGTGATCTTACCACTATCCTTAGTGATGGGAGTTGGACTCTAATGGTAGAATGACTTCAAACCCATACACTAAGGAAGAAAGTAGGGGTTGGAGTTCTATATGTGGTGTGGTAGGCCCACAAGGCTTCAACTAACTTCTCACTCTTGTATTGTTGTCTGTCATCTTTAGTTTTTGTGAGAGTTTTGTTGAAACCTTTTGCTCGGGTAGTTGATGGTAGAATATCTCCAATCTATGCTGTCTCTGGGCAAAGTTGTTGATCTCGGTGCTCTTGAATGCAGTACCATTATTAGATATAATTCATCAAGGCACTTCAAACCTATATACGATATGGTTCCTAAAAATTGGAGCACATGCTAAGTTATGACCTCTAAATAATCACTTCCATTTGGAAAAGTAGCAGCTAAGATGAACCGATGACCCTTGGAAAAAGGAAAATCAATTGGACCCACTATGTAGGTACCCCATCACTCAAATGGCCATGAGGCCAATATAGGATGTAGAATGTTGGGTGATTGGTGTAGGATCACATCGTGTATTTGACATTGGTGGCATCGCTTAGCCTTATCCATGCAATCTTTGATCATCGACGGCCAGTGGTATCTTTTTCTCATGATTTTATTGGCTTCTTGTATAAATAACGTAACCACATATAATCAAAAGACCGTCGGTACAAGAAACCATCCACAAGAGTGTAGAAAAGTGCTCTCTGCTTCATATGATAGGCTTGGGAATTCTCTTGAGGTAGTTTGCTTTTATTTAAGAAATCCATGAATGGTTGCCTCCAATCTAACTCCTCGTCCTTCT
Organism: Cymbidium sinense; assembly: GCA_021442155.1. Classification (NCBI taxonomy): domain Eukaryota; kingdom Viridiplantae; phylum Streptophyta; class Magnoliopsida; order Asparagales; family Orchidaceae; genus Cymbidium; species Cymbidium sinense. Next base: position 45,224 of record JAKCPB010001177.1, on the reverse strand, counting down.
TGGAAAAGGCAACCTCTCCTTCAAGAGAGTACTTTTTGATGAGTTCAATATCATTAAGGGATAGGACTTGTCTATTTTAGACCTTTATTGAAATGGACTCATCCTTCAGACATGCCAACTCCTTGGCAAGCTTGGCAAAAGCATACTCTACAACATTCTTCCATCGAGGAATCTTATAAATGGTAACCTCTGTGATTTGGGCAAACAATTCTATGGTGTACTTATGGTAGTCATAGAACTTGGAATTTATAACCTTATAGGACCCAACGATTTGGTTGATAACTAGTTGAGAATCTCTGAAGTTGTTGATGTTCTGGATGCTTAGAGTAATGGATAACTCGAGATTGGCAATTAGAGCCTCATATTCACTTCATTATTGGTGCAAGGATTGGGAGATGATATGAGTCTCATCACATCGAGTCTAGAGTTAGAGACTATTCCTTCCCTTGCCTTTTGGAATTGTAGATTATGGTTCTCTTCTTTGAGAGGAAGCACCATCAAAGTACATCTCCCAGTGGTGAATGCTAGTATGCCCTAAGTTCATGATTTGTTCATTGAGGAGATCATCACTAAAAGAGAGGAAGTGGGTGTCTTTAGAAATCCACTAGAGCATGTCCTTTCACCATCAAGCCAATCGTCTAGATAGCATTGGCTGTATCATGAGGTACTCTAGTGGTTTGTACCTAGAGATTAAGTTCACCTTATGAGGAAGCATGTAGTGTTGTATTATTTAAGATGCAAAGATTAAAGCTAGGCAATGCTTCTTAATGGGTGGATAATTAGCCTTAGTAGGGATTAGATGAGGAGGTAGAGTGCATTTTCCTTCCCTTTCATCTTGGCTTGGCCAACAAAGCATCAAGAGTTATCTAACATAGTAGTGTAAAGTATGAGCGGCTTGCGGGATAGGGCTAATCGTGTATCGGTAATGCTTGATGTCTTGAAGGCTCACACTTATCATCCAACTTAAACTTGGTGTCATTTTTGACAAGTGATGAGAATGGCTGACATCTTTCCAATAGGTTGGATATAAAGCTTCTTAGGTACACCAACTTCCCTTGGAATGATCTAAGTTGAGTTAAACTTTTAGGGGGGGCATTTCTAATATTGCCTTGATTATCTCTGGATCAATTTCAATTACATGGTGTCAGACAACAAACCCAAGGAATTTCCATGAAGCTACTCTAAATGCACACTTCAAGGGTTCATTTTGAGGTTAAATTATCTTAACTACTCTCTCAAAAGTGATGGTCTTCCTTTTTCTACTTTTGACCACAAGATCATTGACATAGCACTCGACTTAATGATGAATGAGTTCATCGAAGATTCAAGTCATAGCTGCTAGTATGTAGCACTGATATTTTTAAGACTGAAAGGCATGACCTTATAGCAATAGATTTTGATTAGGGTTCTAAAAGTAGTGTTTCTTTAATCTTCAAGGGCCATCTTTATTTAGTTATATCCATATGAGCCATCCATGAAACAGAATACTGCATGAGATGTGGCAATGTCCACCATCAGCTCCTGGATTAGTAGTAAAAATTTTTCTTTTAGACATGCCTTATTTAAATCTATAAAATTGATGCATATGTGAATTTGACCATTCTTTTTCTTAATTAGGACAATCTTTGGCTAACGGGTATTTTTCTTTCTGGATGAAGCCAACATTGATCAGTTTCTTGACTTTAGAAATGACCTGTTGTTCTATGTCTAATCACATGCATCTAGGAGCTTGCTTGATAGGGTTAGCAGTAGGCTCTATTACTAGTTTATGGACCACGCATGTCAGGAGCCAATCCAACTCTTCATAACTCCATGCAAAGCGGTCCTTAAACTCGATAGCCTAACTAAGTCATTGGTTTCAATTTCATTCAACAAAGAATTGATGTATGTTGCATGGATCTTCTTGATTCTAAGTTGATTTCCTTGAGCTCATCGATGGTTGACTTGATCTCTTCTTTGAACTCTAGTGGTTCATCTTTGACTTCAAAATCATGGATCATCGAGTTTCTAAGCATAACTCCTCATATGAGTTAATGTGATTTGAAAAGAACTATCGATTCCAAATGATTGGTGATGACTAAGTGTCATCATCATTGGTGGACCCATATCGAATCCTAGTCTTAGTCTTGATTGAGAGCTTTTGCATTTGTTCTTCATATTCTTTCAAGTCTATGCTTTGACCAAGTATGTGGGATTAACCCTTTCTTTGCTAAATTATGAACACAAGGCAAGTACCAATCAAAAGGTAGTTCTATTAAATCTTTATATGAATCATCCTCAAGTTCTACATCAACTTCTTGACTTGAGGATGATGCTCCCAAAAAGAACCTCTAAGTCTTAACACTAGTGGATGACTTAGGGGCTTCCTTACCAAACCCAGCTTTTTTGAGAGAAAGTGGGGTTAGCTAAGGTTCCCAATGATGCCTAATTGTTTCACATATAGACTTGGATACACTTATGCTTTGCTTTGGAGCCCGATCTTCATGCTATCTAGCTCGTCACCTCAAGAATCTAATCTGAGAAGAGGCTGGTGTACTAACCATATAAGACTCATCTTATGAACTAGATTCTAAGTCTATATGGATAGCAGTGTACTCACGGTATGGGACATATCTTTTATTGGGTGGCCAATAAGGAGGTTTTCCACCCTAGGGCGCCTCACACTGGCCTCTTCCTCTTGGTGGAGAGGTCATCTTACCCATATGTTTGAATGGGTAACAACTATGGGTGGAATCTAATGTCATTCTCCAATTCCTCCTCCAAGCATATTTCCGCTCCCTTTTATTTTCTTTTTCATTTTCTCTTTTCTTTTCTTTTTCTTTTTTATTTTTTATTTTTAAACTTTGGCCAAGTTCGCGAGAATTGACTTGTTGATTTTGAGGGAGGTAGTAAGCCACATCCTTATATATGCCGACCTCATGAACTATAATTGGCTTGAGATCTCGTATGACACACTAGTAGATCCCACCTTTCACAAACTTCATACACTGATGTAGAGAGGATGGAACTATATTGTTCTCATATATCCATGGTCTCCCAAGCAAAGCATTGAAAGTTGTATCCGAGTCTATATTGTGAAACTTAGCTTTGGTCTTCCAATCATCTATCTATAAGGACAACACTATGGAGCCTAGGGCCTATTGACCTCACTTTTGGAGTGTGGATTCAATCTTCCCATCTTAGACTTAGGAGTCTTCTAGACACTAAGACTTCCCTAGTCATAAGACACTTCTAACAATTAGGTAAACACTTAACCTAAGCCTAAAGACTTAGAAGGGTTAACCATAGGATTAGGTTATGCCTTAGGGATTAGGATAATCCACACCTACAACCCAAATCCAATACATGTTCACCTTCTCAAACCTCAAGTTCAATTCAAACATCAAATTCAAATCCAAATCCAAACCCAAATTCCAAAACCAAATGATTGAAGCCCATGATCAAATCCAAACTTGAAACCCTTCAAGCCATATGACCTATCCATGGACTTAGCCAAATCTTAATCCAAATCAATCCAAATCAATTGATTTTCTCATAATCAATTATATCTTCAATCATCTTTCTAAATATAAATCAAATCTACATTCAAATGATCAAAACTAAATCAAATTAAATCAAAACCCTTCCTAAGCCATAGACCTATCCATGGACTTAGCAAATCTTAATCCAAATCAAGTCAAACTCAATTGATTTTCTCACAAATCAATCATATTTTCAATCATCTTCATAAATTTAAATGAAATATACATTTAAATCATCAAAACTAAATCAAACCAAATCAAAATCCAAACCTAAGCCACATGACCCAACTCCATGGACTTAGCCAAATTCCTTCATTCAAAACCCAAATTCAATTGATTTTCTCATGAATCAATCATACCTTCAATCATATTCACAATATAAATGAAATCTACAATCATCAAGCCAAAAAAATCAACCCAAGTCAAACCCAACTTAACCCTTTTGACTTTGAACCAAAACCCATTTGAACCCAAGTACAATTGAATTTATATATCAATCCCAAATCCATATATAAACTCAACTAAATCAAACTCAACCCAAAATCAACTAAACCCAATTGGTCCACTTGACCCAAAGTGGCCAATTTGACCTATTCGATCCAAGTTCTAATCCTACCCAAATTGGATTGAACCAAGCCCATCAAAACCTCCCATCATGATTGTTGATCACCCTAGGTTGATCAATCACAAATTGGTCAAACCAAGTCAACTTGGTCATTTGACCTAGTCAACCCATTAACCCATATGAACTCAAATTAGCCAAATTGCAACCAAAGCCAAATCCCTTGAAACCAACGATTCATACCAAATCAAAATCAATATTTGAATATGACTTGACCTTCAATTGAGTCAAACCAAACATTGTCTTGACCCAAGTTGACCCAAATTGATCTAAAGACTAAATTGGGTCAAATTAAAATATAAACCAAATTGATTGCAACCAATAACTCAAGTTCATTCCAAATTGATTGTTGAACTTGACCAAAGCCATGATTGGACCCAATTGAACCCAATTGAACCAAATTGACCTCCTAAATTGACCTAAAGGTTCAAGTTGGCTAAATAAAACCAAATCAAAAATTGAAGCCAATGCAATCTATTCAATTGGTCTAAACCCAAACCCTAACTAAATTAACTAAACCATAAAAATCCCACCTAAAACTAACCTAACCACTAAACCTAAACCAAATCATACCAACCCTCCCTACCCTGATCCTGATGACACTTTAAATTCACCAAATCCTCCACTGACCCTAACCATATAACCACTCCAATCACACTGATCATTAACCTTACCCCCACCTACCTAAACCCAAACCACCCTGACCCTAACTTAAACCCTTTCTAAACCACACCACACCATATAACCCTAGCCATGACCCACACTCATACTCTCTACCCTCACACCATACTCCTACCACTAAAAAGCATACTATAACCCACCTGATAAACCACAACCACCACCATCTTCCCAAACCCCCCACCTACCAAAAACAAATAAATTAAAAAATAAACAAACCCCAAAACCTAATAACCAAAATCTAAATCTAGATCAAATATCCTCAACTATTCATCCCCAAATCGGCTGGAGCAAAAATGGCTTATCCTTGGTGGTGGATCTGGAGGTGTTCATATGGAGGTGGTGGTGACTTGATTGTTATAGAGGCAGAGCAATGGAGGTTCAGCCTGATGGCGAGAGATCAAGGATATGATGGTTGGTTCCCTCAGCTGAGAGAGGAGGTTGATGAGCGGAGAAACTAAAGACGATCGATATCTCTTATGAAACCATGTCTTCATAGAAATTCTAATAATCTAAGGTTTTTATTTACTCTATGTTGCTCATTTTTATCTATGTTGTCACTTGGGTCTTAGAATGCTTGGTGTGTTGAAATAAAATAAGAAGAAATGTTGAATATGAATTTGTTTTATTTAAAACCAAAATCCTAAATCTAAACAAAATTGAACCCTAAACTTAAAACCTAAACCCTAAACCTAAAAACCCTAACAAACAAATAAAAACCAAATTGTAAACCCCAAAATTAAACCACAAACCCAAACTCAAAATAAACCCACAAAACCAACTATAAAAATAAAGACCTGGCCTAAACCCAAAAATGCTAAAAAACCTAAACTAAACTAAATAAAATAAATAAAATAAATAAAATATAAACTAAAATAAAATAAATAAAACCTAAACTAAACTAAAAAAAACTAAATAAAACCTAAATAAATATAAACAAAAAAAAAAATAAAAAAATAATATAAAAATTAAAATAAAATTAATAAAACAAAACCTAAAAAAATAAAAATAAATAAACCTAATTTAAAACTAAATAAAATAAACTAAATAAATAAAACCTAACCTAACCTAAAGATAAACTAAACCTAAATAAATAAACCTAAAATAACTAAATACATAACTTATTAAATAATAATTAAAATAATAAACCTAACTAAAAAAAATTTAAAAATAAACCTAAATAAAATAAAACCTAAAAAAAACAAAATAAAGAAATTTAGCTAACCTAAAATAAAGATAAAACCTACAAAAATAAAAATAAAACTTATTAAAAAAATAACTAATAAATACATAAAATAAACTAAGATAAAAACTAAAATAAATACTATAAATAAATAAAATAAAAATAAAAAAAAATAATAATAACTATAAAAATAAATTAACTAAATACTTGATTATAAAATTAAAAAAAACCATGAATAAATTGAATATATCTATAACCTTAAACCTATAAACTACATACCAAAAGACCCTATATGAGCAATATTAAAATCTCATAACCATTAAAAATCATGAATAAACTATTTAAATATACATAAAAATGTTTAAATTACTCTTATTATAAAAAAAATATTAAAATTAAATAAAATATTAAACTAAAAACCTGAAAACCCTAAATAAACCTAAACTTTATACCTATAACTAACCATAAACCCACATGTAAACCCTAAAAAAATCTAAAAACTAACCTTACCATAAAATGATAAACCACAAAAAAAAACCTAACTAAACCCAAAAAAACCCTAAACCAACATTAAACCTAAACCCTAAACTAAAAAAACCTAAACTTAGTAAATAAATTAATTAAAAATAAACTAAACCCAAACTTAATAAACATTAACTAAACTAAAACCATGAATAAAACCATAGAACATTATGATCAGCTTAGTCAGATCATGGAGTAAGGCGGTGGTGGTTACCGCAGTGGTTGTGGGAGATCTAGAGGTGCTAGTGGATATGGAGGTGGTGGTCGGAGCAGTGATGGTTATTGAGGCAGTAGGACCGATAGAGGTTACAACCATGGTGGTGGTGGAGGGAGAGATCGGGGATATGATGGTGCATCACGCTACTCGAGATGCCGGGAAGGTTTAGATGGGAATTAGAGAAACTAAAGAATGGCCGATCCGATCTACTGCTTAGGGAATTGCATCTTTATAGTAGAGGCGATTCTAGTTGTCTGAGGTTTTTGATTTGCTCTATGCGTGCTCATTTTTTAATTTTGTCATAGCTTATGCCATAAAAAGTTGGTGTGTTACTTGGTTAATGAAATCGAAAAGAAGAAATGTTGAATCTAAATTTTTCTTTATTAAAACCAAAAACCATAAAGCCTAAACTAAAACTTGAACCCTAAACCTAAAACCTAAACCTTAAACCATAAACTCAGAACCCTAAACCATATAAATAAAAATAATAAAAAAATTAAAATAAAACCTAACCCTAAACCCAAACCTATATCCCTACTAAATCCAGTCAAATCTAAACCCTAAACCCTACCCTAAACCCTAAACCCTAAAACTAAAAAAACTACCAAACTAATAAAACCACAAAATAAAATAAATAAAATAAACATAAATAAAATAAAATAATAAAATATAAAAAAACTAAATACTAAACATAATAAATAAAATAAAATAAAATAAAATAAATACAAACTAAAATAAAATAAATAAAACCTAAATAATTAAAAATAAAATAAAATAAAATAAAATAAAATAAAATACAAAATAAAATAAAATAAACCAATAAATAAAATAAAACCACAAATATAAACCCAAAATAAAACCTAAAATAAATAAAATAAAACTAACTAAAAATTAAAAAAATAAAATAAACCTAAACTAAAATAAAAAGCTAAAACTAAACCTAAACCATAAACTAAATAAAATAGAATAAATTAAAAATAAACCAAAAAACTAAACTAAAATAAAACCAAAATATTAAATTGAAACCTGAACCTAAACTAAAATAATAAATAAACCTAACCAACCTAAAATAAAATTAAACAAAAATAAAATAAAATAAAACTAAACTTAAAATAAAAAATAAACCTAAAAAAAGTTAAATAAAAAAACTAAAATAAATAAACCTAAAATAAATATTAATTAAATGAAAATAAAATAAACCTAAATTAAAATAAAAATAAGATAAATTAAAATAAATAAAATAAACTAAATAAAGAAAATCCAAACTTGGTGGTTTTGTTTTTTAATAAAAAAAAAACCTTACCCTACCCTAAACCTAAACCCTACCCTACCCTAAACCTAAACCTAAGCCTAAACCCAAAACTCTTAAAAAATTAAACTAGAAACTAAACACATAAATCTAAAAAAGCTATCTAAAACCTGACCCTAGGCTAACCTAAAACTAAAAACCACTAAACCTGACTTAAACCTACTCTAAACCACAAAGCCTACACAATCACTAAATCTACCCTAAACCAAATCCTAAAACATTAAACCCAACCCTAAACCTAAAACCCTAAACCCAAAACCAAAAATTAAAATAAAACCATAAAAAATAAATATAAAAGAAACTAAAATAAAATATAAATAAATAAAATAAAAAAACCTAAAAAAAAATAAAATAATAAAATCATTAAATGGAACCTAAGCTAAATTAAAAAAACATAAGATAAAACCTAAATAATGAAATACATAATAAAATAAAATAAAAAAATAAAATAAAATAAAAAACTAAATAAATATATAAATCTAAAAATTAAACATAAAAATAAAACCTAAATATGAATAAAAAAAGAAACCAACCCCTAAACTAAAAATAAAAACTAAACCTAAAATAAAAATAAAATGAACAAAATAAAATAAACCTAAACCTCAACTAAAATAAATTAAACTAAAATAAATAAAACCTAAACATAAACCAAAAATAAACTAAACTTAAACCCTAAACTAAATAAAATATAATAAACTAAAAATAAACCTAAACCTAAACTAAAAAATATAACTTAAAAATAAACCTAAAATTTAAATCTAAAAGCTAAACCTACCTTAAAAACATAAACCCTAATCCTAATCTAAATAAAACCTAAAATTATAATAAATAGAAAAACTTAAACAAAAATAAATTGAAAACTAAATGTAAAATAAAATTAAAATAAAATTAAAATAAAATAAAAACTAAATTGAAATGTAAACCCAAAAGATAAACATGAAAATAAAATGTAAAAATAAATAAAAAATTAAACCCAAACCTAAAATAAACAAAATAAAATAAACCTAAACATAATTTAAAATAAACTAAACTAAAATAAATAAAACCTAAACTTAAACTTATAATAAACTAAATCTAAGCCGTAAGTTAAATAAAATAAAATAAACTAAAATAAACCTAAACCTAAACTAAAAAAGTAAAACCAAAAAATAAACCTAAAATAAAACTCTAAGACATAAACAAAAAAAAATAAAATAAAAACTAAAGTTAAACCAAAAAATAAAAAATAAAACCTAAACCATAAAATAAAATAAAAGTAAAAAAAAATTTAAGTAATCTTAAACCTAAACCTAAACCTAAAAATTAAACTAAAATAAAAAAGTCAAAACTAAAATAAATAAACCTAAAATAAGATAGATAAAATTAATAAAAATAACAAAATAAAAAATAAAAAAAAATAAAATAACTAAAATAAATAAAAATAAAATAAAAAAACTAAAAAACCTAAACCTACCAGTTTACCAAATTTAAAAAAAAGAAGAAAAAAACTCTAAACATTAAACCCTAAACCCTAAACCCTAAATCCTAAACCCTAAACCATAAAGGCTAAACCCTAAAACTAAGCCTAAACCCTAAACCCTAAACCTATAACCTAAACTAAACCTTAAACCCTAAACCCTAAAAAATCCTAAACCCTAAACTAACCTTAAATCTTAATCCCCAAACACTAAACCCTAAACCCTAAACCTTAAACCCTAAACTGTAAATACTAAACAACGATAATAACCCTAAACCCTAAACACTAAACCCTAAACCTAAACTAAACTAAACCCTAAACTAACCTAAACCAAAACCTAAACTAAAACTAAATCATAAAACTAAACCCTAAAACCTTAAACTCTAAACCCTAAACCCTAAACTAAAACTAAACTCTAAACCCTAAACCCTAAACTAAAACCCTAAACACTAAAACTTAAACCTAACTAACTAAACCTCTAACCTAAACCCTAAACCCTAAAACCTAAACCCTAAACCTAAACACTAAATAAATAAACCCCAAACCTAAACACTAAATCTAAACCCTAAAACCCTAAACTTAAAAAAACTAAACCCTAAACCCTAAAAAAACCTAAACCTAAATATAAAATAAAATAAAATAACTAAATAAAATAAAATAAAATAAAAAAAAACCTAAACCTAAAAAAATAAAATAAAAAAAATAATAAAAATAAACAAAAAATATAATAAATAAGAACCTAAACTAAACTAAAAAATAAATTAAACCTAAGAATAAAAACCTAAATAAAATAAAAACTAAAAGTAAAATAAAAATATAATAAGCTTAAAATAAAATAAAATAAAAATAAAATAAAAATATAAACCTAAAAAATAAACCTAAAAATATAACTTAAAAATGAATAAAAAAATAAAACCAAACCCTAAACTAAAAATAAAAATTAAACCTAAAATACAAAAAATGAACCAAATAAAATAAACTAAATTTAAACTAAAATAAACTAAACTAAAATAAATAAAACCTAAACCTAACTTAAAATAAACTAAACCTAAACCCTAAATTAAATAAAATAAAAAACTAAAAATAAACCTAAACCTAAATTAAAAAAAATTAAACCTAAAGATAAACCTAAAATAATAACCTAAAAGTTAAACCCTAAACCGTAAACCCTAAAAGGCTAAAACCTAAACCTAATCTAAATAAACCTAAAAATATAATAAATAAAAAACCTAAGAAAAAATAAAAAAAAACTAAATGCAAAATAAAATAAAATAAAATATAAACTAAATAAAAACCTATCCCAAAACATAAACCTAAAAATAAAACCTAAACCTTAAACTAAAAAAAACCTAAACCTAGAAAAATAAAAATAAAAAATAATAACTAAACTTAATTTAAAATAAAATAAACTAAAATAAATAAAACCTAAACCTAAACTTATAATAAACAAAACCTAAGCACTAAACAAAATAAAATAAAATAAACTAAAATAAACTAAACCTAAACTAAAAAATAAACAAAATACACCTAAAATAAAAAAAACCTAAAACCTAAACCTAAAAAATAAAATAAAAAAAAACCTAAACCTAAACCTAAAATAAAAAATAAACCTAAACCATAATAAAATAAAATAAAACAAAAATAAATAAAACCTAAACCTAATCATAAAAAAAATAAATTAAATAAAAACCTAAATAATAAATAAACCTAAATAATTAAAATAAACTAAATAAAAAATAATAAACCTAAATAAAAAAAATAAATTATATAAACTAAAACTAAACCTACTTACTAAACTTTAAAAAAGAAAAAACCAAACTTAAACCCTAAAGCCTAAACACTAAATCCTAAACCCTAAACCCTCAAGCCTAAACCCTAAAACTAAGCCTAAACCTATATCCTTAAAACCTAAACCCTAAACCCTAAAAAATCCTAAACCCTAAACTAACCCTAAACCCTAAACCCAAAACACTAAACCCTAAACCCTAAACCCTAAACCATAAACTAACCCCTAAACCCTAAACCTAAACCTAATAAACTAATCACTAAACTAAACCCAAAAAAATAAACTAAAACCCTAAAACCTAAACCCTAACCCTAAAACCCTAAACCCTAAACCATAAACCCTAAACCCTAAACTCTAAACCCTAAACCCTTAACCCTAAACCCTATACTCTAAACCCTAAACTAACCCTAAACCCTAAGCTAACCCTAAATCCTAAACCCTAAAAATGTTAAACCTAAAGCGTAAACACTAAACCCTAACCCTAAACACTAAACCCTAAAACCCCAAACCCTAAAACCCTAAACCCCAAACCTTAAAAACCTAAAAACCTAAACCTAAAGTAAATAAAACCTAAAAGTAAAATAAATAAATAAACCTAAACCTAAAAAAATATAAACTTAAATAAAATAAAAACCTAAATTAAAGCCTAAACCTAAACTTAAAAATAAAAATAAATAAATAATAAAAATAAAGTGAAATAAAATAAATAAATACCTTAAATAAACTGAAAAAATAGTAAATCTAAGAATAAAAAACCTAAAAAAATAAAAACTAAACATAAAATAAAATAAATAAACCTATAATAAAATAAAATAAAAACTAAATAAAAACATAAACCTAAAAAATTAACTTAGAAATAAAACATAAAAATAAATAAAAAATAAACCCCAAACCCTAAACAAAAAATAAAAACTCAACCTAGAATAAAAATAAAATAAACAAAATAAAATAAACCTAAACCTAAACTATAATAAATAAAACTCAAACTTAAACCTAAATAAACTAAACCTAAAACCTAAACTAAATAAAATAAAATAAAATAAGCATAAACCTAAACCTAAACTAAAAAATCAAACCTAAAAATAAAAACCTAAAACCTAAACCCTAAAAAAGCAAAACCTAAACCTAAACTAAATAAAACTAAAATAAAATAAATAAAAAACCTAAACAAAAATAAAATGAAAAAATAAAATAAAATAAAAATATAAATTAAAACCTAAACCTAAAAAAAAAATAAATTAAAAAATAAAAAACAAAAATAAACAAAATAAAAAATAAACCTAAAAAATAAACCAAAAAAATAAACCTAAAAAATAAATAAAAAATAAAACCTAAACCCTAAACTAAAAAAACCTAAATCTAAACTAAAATAAAATAAACCTAGACCTAAACTAAGATAAACTAAACTAAATTAAATAAAACTTAAACCTAAATTTAAAATAAACTAAATCAAAACCTAAACCTAAACTAAATAAAATAAATTAAACTAAAAATAAACTTAAACCTAAACAAAATAATTATACTTAAAAAAACCTAAAATAATAACCAGAAACCTAATCCTAAAAAAATATAATAAAAACCTAAACCTAAACCTAAAAATAAAAAATAAAACCTAAACATAAAAAATAAAATAAAAATTAAACTAAACTAAAAAACAAACATAAACCTAAACCTAAACCTAGAAAATAAACTAAAATAAATAAACTAAACTAAATAAAATCAAAATAAACCTAAATAAAAAAATAAACTAAAATAAATAAAAAAATAAATCAAATAAACCTAAACCTACCAGTTTACTTAATTTAAAAAATGAAAAAAATAAGAAAAAAACTCTAAACCTACAACCCTAAACCCTAAACCCTCCTCCCCGAAGCGCTCTCTCGTTCTCTAGCAATTTTTGAATCCCTCTTGGTGGCATTCCCTCGACTAGGGATCTTTGTGGCTTTTGCTTCAATTTCAACCAATTTCAAAGGCTTAAATGGCATTTGGCCTTTTGCATGATGTTTTACAATTGACCATGGCTGCGGTGAGTTCTATTCTTTGTGTTCCACATCAAAATTTGGATGTTTCAGCTAGGGCATCTGACATTTTGGGGATTGGCTGCCCTATTGCTGCATCTTCTATTAAATATTTAAAGGAAGCGCTCTTTGATAAGCTTTCTCCCTCTATTGATTCAGTTAATCTCATTTTGACATCTTTTAGAGGTTTACTGGTCGTAATGTGCTTTGATGTTGATGTTGAAAAGTTGGCAAAACCCTTTGAATTTTATCTTGTCGGTACATTTGCTTTACGTCATTAAAATTTAGATAAGATCTGCTCTTTTTCCATAATCTCCTACAGGTGCCTTCTCGATTAGTCTTATTGACCCTTGGCATATCTTGATTCAACTTTCTAATGATCTATATTGTTCATGTGTTTTTTCACGTTGTTCTTATTTCATCTTTAATTATCAAATGTGTTTGCTGAAGTGGTCACCCCTTGTTGACATTAAGGAGGAATCTCCTATTATCCTTCTATGGTTATCTCTTCCTAATATGCACATTCATTTTGTTACCCATCATGTGCTTTTTGCTTTCGGGGATTTATTTGGTCGGCCTTCATAACTCGACCAAGTGACCGCTAAGCGATCTTGCCCTTCTATGGCTCAGATCCTCATGGAATTAGACATAACTAAAAATACCCTAAGGAAGTTTGGATTGGTTCTAAAAATATATGGGTATTCACAAAAGGTTGAATTGGAGAACCTTCCAGTTTTTTGTTCCCAATAAAATACATGGTCATGATAATTCAAAATGTTTTATTCTCCATCCCCACTTAAAGAAAATGAATTCCTCCTAAAGAAAATGTTGTCTCTACCCATAAGTTGATTCCTACTTATGTTCAAAAATTAGCCTTGGATCCTAAGGATGGTATGAAGGCTATTATAGAGGTTGATTCATTGGATATCGGGTTAATCTTGTTGAACATGTTTTGACTTCTAATGTTGGTAGGGATTCGGCTGATATTCAAAATGGAAAGGATGATTTACCTCTTTATTCCTTCTTTGAATTTGAATATTTCTAATGAGAATAATAAATTCTAAGTTATTAGAAGATGATTCTATTTATTGCATCTATGCTAGCTTTGATCGATGAAAATAAAGCTTTTAATGAGATTTAAATGATGTCGAGCATAAAACATTTTGACCGGATTTTACTACTTGTGCTTTAAATGGTTCTAAATCATCACCATCTCATTTCTAATCTTGATATTCATGTTAATCCTACTTTTCAACTAAATATGGATTTGGAAGAAGGTGAACTCCCCTCCAAACACTTGGAGATTTCTCCTAAATCTATGACCAATGTTACTAAATCTTACTTGAATGATGACTTTATGGAAAAAGAAAATGGTTTCCAAACTTATCATGCTAAAAAGAAAAAAATTGTTAAAAATTTCCCTCCCAAATTGTCCAAAACACTAAATCTGTTGCAGCCTCTCACTCCTCGCTTAATTAACCTTTGCTTAACCCCCCATTTTTATTTACCTTATGTTTAATTTTCTTGCTCATAATGTTAGAGGGATCAGTACCATCTCTATTCGTAATCATATTATAAATTTTTTTCACATTCATAATATTTCTCCTCTTATTGTTCTAGAGCCTCTTATTCATGCTAATAAAATTAACCATGTTGCTAGAATGATGGTTTTCAATAAGTTTTTTATCTAATGTTAGTAATAAGATATGGTGTTTTTGGAATAATTTTGTTGAGGTCTCTATTCTTGATGACTTTCATCAAGTTGTCAATGCTCAAATCTCTTATGGTGATTATTGTGTTTGGGCTCTTTTGTATATGCATCTTGTTATAGATCTGGTAGAAATCTTCTTTGGGATAATTTAAGGAATTTTGCTACCTCTATCAACAAACCTTAGTTTGTTGGTGGTGATTTCAACACCATTTTATTCTCTTCTGAATGAAGTGGTGGTTGCTCTACTAATATTCATTCCATGGAAGATTTCTCCAATATGATCCTTGATTGTAATTTGATTGATATTGGATTTAAGGGCTCTAATTATACATGGAAAAACTTTAGACTTTGGCAAAGGTTGGACAAGATTATTTTTAATACTCATTGGATTACTCAATGGCCTATTACATCTATTGACCATTTAAGCAGAACCTTGTCAGATCATGCCCATCTTTTGGTTTCTATTATAGATAATTCTAATAGACTAAAAAAAACTCTCTCCTTTAGATTTCAAAACATGTGGATTCAGCATAATGATTTTTTTAATGTTAATAAATTGAAAGCTCCTTTACATCTTGATAATTCGATTATGGGGATGAATAGACTTTGGTTTAAACTTAAAAGACTTAAAACAAAATTTGGGTTGAAGGAATAAGCATTATTTTAAAACCTTTTTGCTTATATTAAAGATATGGAAAAATTGGTTTGTGATCTTGAAGTCTCTATTATGTCTGATCCTTCTAAGATTATAGACTTGACTGAGGTGAAAGATAAACTTGTTAACTTCCAAAATATGGAAGTCTTATTAACGCCAAAAAGCTGCTAGTAAACATATTACGGATGGTGATAGGAATACTAAGTATTTCCATGCTTTAGTTAATAAAAAGAGAGCTTTAAATAATATTCAAAAAAATTAAAAATGACAATGGAGATTGGATTATGAAGAATAATGATATTAAGGAATCAGTTATTAATTACTTTAGAAATATGCTTAATAAGAATTGCTCTTATGAAGCTATTTCTCAATCGCACTTGATTCCTTCTTTTATTACTAATGATGATAATGATTTGCTTACCATTGTGCCTAATGAAGATGAAATTTTCAAAGTTATGAATAGCATGAACATAGATTCTGTTGCTGGTCCGGAGGGTTTCACTACTCAATGTTTTCAAAAATGTTGGTTTATCATTAAAAATGAATTGAATGAATTGAATGAGGTTGTGATTGATTTTTTAATGGTAACCCTTTCTAGATATTTTTCTAGTACTTATGTTGTCCTCATACCTAAGAAAGATAATCTAGACTATTGGAGTGATTTTAGACCTATTAGTCTTTGCACCTTCTTTAATTAGATAATTTCTAAAATTCTTACTAATAGACTTAGTCCTTTACTTAATAGAATTATGTCTCTCAACCAAACTAGTTTTCTTACAGGTAGATCCATTTCTGACAATATTTTACTTGCCCAAGAATTAATTCATGATCTTGATGCCAAGACTAGAGGTGGCAACATTCTTTTCAAATTAGATATTACAAAAGCCTTTGATAACATCTCTTGAGATTTCCTTTTCCATATTCTAAATTTATTTGGGTTTTTGATAAATTTATTTATTTTATTAAAAATTATATTAATAATGCTTGGTTTTTTATTTTTCTTTATGGGGAAGCCTTGGGTTTCCTTCCCTCTTCCCATGGCTTACGACAAGGGGATCCTTTATCTCATGCTTTATTTATTATTATTGTTGAGTACTTATCTAGGAGCATCAAATATTTATTCTTAAACAATCCTAGTATGTACTACAGAACTCTTGGTGGTCTTCCTATTTCCCATTTAAGTTTTTAGATGATTTCATTAACTTTTTGCAATGCTTATATTCATCACATCAAGCATCTCAAGTCTATTTTAAATAAATTTGGTAGAGAAAGTGGCCTATCAATGATAAGAAAAGTTGTTTTATCACTTCCTCTAGTATCTCCAATAATAAAATCAATCAAATCCGCATATCACTAATTTTAAACATCAACACTTACCTCTTAAGTACTTGTTCTTCTTTAAAGGCCTGAAACATTCCCATCTCTTTGATGAGTTAATTCAAAAAATTTCAACTAAATTTCTATTTGGGAATCCATTTACTTTCCTTTGGTGGTAGGCTCACTATTCTTAAAGGCACTCTCAACTCAATGCCTCTTTATTTTATTCAAACTATTATCCCCAATAATGCTACACTTATCAGAATTGATCGATTGCTTAACAAATTTTTTTGGGTATCCAATAATTCTACCAAAAGAATGCATTGGACATCTTGGCATAAATGTTGTGGTCCTTTGGGAGAAGGTGCTCTTGGTTGTAAGCCTATTAGTGAAGTTATCACTGCCTTCTCTCATAAGCTCTGGTGGAATTTTAGAAAAATGATAGCCTTTGGGCTAATTTTATGATGGAAAAATATTGCCAAGGTAAACACCCCCTTAACTGTGCTTATAAAGTTGGTGACTCTCGCTTTGGAAAAGGCTTTGTTCATTGAATGTCAATCATTAATATCTTGGGGTATTCATCGGTTCTTCCTTCTTTGGCAAGATAATTGATTGGCAATGACTCTATTGACACCCTTTTATCTACCCACTCTACTGCTGCTATCAAAGTTAATTCTTTTTGGCTTAATAACAATTGGAATGAAAGAAAACTTGAGTATATCCCTATTTCTCTTTTTGACAACTTTAGAAATATCCTCATTTCTTTTAACAAAGCTGAGCAAATTATTTTAAGCTTTCTTATAATGGTGACTTAGTCTTAAAGAGGTTTGGAATTTTATTAGAGATAAACAGAACTCCTCTAATGTTTTTATTAAACTTTGGAAAAATATCATTCCCATTTCCTATTCAATTTTAGCTTAGAGGATTTTGAATAACTTTATTCCTGTGGACTCTTTTCTAGACTAAAGGGTATTACTTACCTTCAAAGTGCTATTGTTGCTTTCATATTGAAAATGTAAATTATGTTTTTATCAATGGTGCTATTGTTTCTAAATTATAGTTTTGGTATGATGATTTATTTAATACCAACTATTTTCGGGTTCTCTTTCTTTATATCAACTTCTTGAAGTCTATTTCAAAAAATACGTTGAAAGGTCATATCAAAGTTTTAATTGATATTACCCTTATCCGTTCATCTCGATGGATAGAAATGATGCTAAATATCATGGTATTCCTATGAACCATAAAGGATCTTGGCTAGAACTAAAGAAAATATTCATGTTCTTTTAATGCCAATCTTATTAGTAATATTCATTTTAGAGGTTATAAATTTGTGGCTAAAAAATTGGGTATCATTCTCGCCTCGAAGTTTGACTCTTATCAAAAGTGTTAGGATTATCCATTGGATCAAACCTAAAGAAAATTTGATTAAAGTGAATATTGATGGTTTTATTGCTTCCAATAAATATGGTTGTGGTGACATCCTTAGGGATTTTAAAGGTAATGTCATTTGTGCTTTTGCCTATCCTCTCGAAGCATATCATGTTATTTTTTCTAAGCTTATGGTTGTTAATAAAGCTATTGAAATTTTTTGAATAGAGGTTTCCTCAACATGGATTGAAGTTGATGCTCTCTTGCTTGACATGCTTAATTCCAATAGAAATGGGAATGCTGAATTATTTTATCATTCTTAATCATACTAAAAATCTTCTTCCTCAAGTTTGTTTTAAAATTTCCCACATCCTTCATGAAGGTAATGCTTATGTTGATTACTTGGCTAACTTTGGTGCCAACTTAACTGAGTTCACTTTATTTGACAACCAAACTTTGCCTAAACTATTAAGAGGTTTGGTTAATTTGGATAATACTGGATTGCCTTTTCTTAGATTATAAATTCTTGGCATGCTTTTTGTTGTTGGTATTTTATGATCTTTTGCTTTTGGTTGCCGATTGCTAAACCATCTTTGTTGTTGTTATCTACTTATTTTCTCTCTTTGGCCTGAGCTAGGTTATATTTTTGATCTCTTACTTTTGATTGGTTTTTTTGTTATTGAGGTTATAGTGTAGCTGGTTGTTTTGGTTTTTTTTTTTTGGTTTTATCTATGTCTGGGTGTTTACCATAATTTTCCCTTTGCTATTTTTTTATATCCTGTTTTTGGGTTATGGCTATGGTTGCTGTAGGTTTTTCTTTCTATTTTTTGCCTCTTTATGGTTGCTTGCTAACTTATTGAGTTGGATCCGCTACTATGTTGGTTGACAAGGTGGTTTCTCGGTTTGTTGGTCATAGTTTTGGCTAGTTGTATTGGTTGGATGGCTAGCTATTTTGGCTATTTTTTTCATTTTCTATTTTTGATTGATCTGGGGGGCTATTGGTGGTTTATCTTTGGCTTGATTTTGGCAGGGTGGAGGTTATTGGTTGGCTATTATTTTCTTTATTTTGTTGACTGAGGCTTGTGGTTTTGCTAATTTTGTTTTATTTCTTTTTATTATGGTTTTGACCTCCTCAGTATTGGCCTTCCTCTCTTGGTCGCCTTTGGGTTTGGGTATTGTTCTAGATTGGCTAGTTGAAGGCTATTTTGTGGTCTAGTATTGGCCTGAGTTTTGGTGTGCCTTTATTGGTGTCCTTGGTTGGCTTGTAGTCTATCTTTCTGGGCTTTGTACCTTTTTGTCTTTCGTTGGCTATTCTACTTACTTGGATTAGATTTTCTTTTGCCTTAGTTTGGTTTGGTGGCTGTTGTTTGCTTCTACCCTTTCCCTAGCTATCTTGGGTGATTTTGGCTTGATGACTACTGTTAGCCTTTACATTGACTTGAGTCTTTTACTGCTGTGGTGGTTGGCTAGGAGGATATGTTGGCTGGCTGGGTTGGTTGGAGGGGTGGTTGTTTTGGCGAGTTTTTCGTGCTCTTTTGGTGACTATTCTGGTAATCTACTAGTGTTCTTTCTATGACCTATATTTTGGTTTCCTCCTACTTTATTTTTTCTCTCGTGGTAGTAGTTGATCCCCTTTTTCCTATTTGTGCATTTTTAGTGGCTATTTTTTCTACTTTGTTGGTGGAGTATTTGAGCACTTATGTTTTTCTTTTTTGCTCTTGTTTGTCTCTAGTTTGTGTTGTTACCCCTATCATGATTCTTGCTCCTTTGATTTTTTCCTTTTTTTTGGTGGTGACTTTGGTGGTGCTCCTACCATATTGCTATCCTGATGGTTGGTTGATTATCTTCCTTATTGGGTTTGGTGGTTGGCTGTTATGTTTATTGTTTGGAGGATTTTGCAGCCTTGCTGGATGACAAACTTTGGATGATGGGCTACATGAGGTATGCTGGCTATGATGGCCTTGATGTTTCCCACTCTTTTCTTTTTGGTAGTGCTATATGTAATTGTAACCTTCTCCCAAGTTTGGATGCTTACATATAGTTGTTTCGAGATGATTGTAATTGAAGAGCCTTTTCTTTACTATACTCTTTATTTGCTCTTACTTTTATGCTTGCTTAATTGTAATCATCCTTTCAAAAGTATGTTGCATTTCTTTATAGGTTGGGATAGTCTTGTAGGTGGATCTTGGTATCGACGGACCAAAGGAAGTTTGTTGCTGCTCTGTTGACCTCATTTTGGAGTGAGCTTTCAACTTCTTCATCTTAGACATAGGACTCCTCTTAGACATTAAGAGTTCCTTAGTCTTAAGACACTTCTAGTGATTAGGTGAACACTTAACCTAGCCCTAGAGACTTAGAAGAGTTAGCCATAAGAAAAGGTTATGCCTTAGGGGTGTTAGGAAAACTTGCCTACCCTATAGCTTAAACCAAATTCTTACTTACTCCTTTCAAATCAACACCAAATTCAATCTCTCTAAATTCAAATCAACTTCAAATCCAAATCAACCTCAAATTCAAATCAACTCCAAATTCAAATCAATTCCAAATCAAATCTTAAATCAATTCCAACTTAATTGATTTTCTCAAATTCAAATCAATTCCAGAATCCAAATCATGAATCAATTCTATGTAATTTAAATCCATGATCAATTCTAAATCCAAAATCTTTCCTAAGCCATTTTGATTTCATCTTATGGACTTAACCAAATCAAATTAAAATCACTTCAAATTCAAAATATTTTCTCATAGCCCATTTATATTCTCATTTATATTCACAAATATAAATGAAATATAAATTCAAATGACCAAAACCAAATTCAAAACTCAAATCCAAACTCAATCAAAATCCAACCTAAACTCTTTCAAGTCAAAATTTGAACTTAGCCAAATCAAACTCAAATCAATTCAAACCTTTGGATTTTCTCTCCAAACAATCAATCCTTAAATCACAAACCAAATACAATCATAAACTTCAATCATCAAATCAAATCAAATCAAACCAAATCAAACCCATGTTCACCCTTTTGAACTTGAAATTGTCAAATGAATCAAAACCCATTTGACTCCAAATCACTTGCAAATGGATTTATATTTCAATCATAAGTCCATATGTGAGTTCAATCAAACTTGAATCAAGCCTTGATCAAGTCAATTGACCCACTTAGGCTCACTTGACCCAAAGTGATCTAAAACACTCTTTTGAGCCAAATTCTAATCCTACCCAAATTGGATTGAACTAAGCCCATCTAAGCCTCACATTGTGAGCAATAATCATCATAGATGATCAATCACTCAAATTGGTCAAACCAAGTCAAACCTAGCCTTTGACCAAGTCAACACCTAACCCAAATGAAACCCAAATCCAGTGCAAAATCCACCATAAAGCAATTGAGATTGAAACCATTGATCTAAACCAATTCATGATCAATGATTGAACTTGACCAAGTCATCATTTGAGCCAAACCTAGCCAAATTGACCAAGTTGACCCAAGTTGACCTAAAAGTCAAAATGTGTCAAATATTGATCTAAGCCAAATTGATTGCAACCAATGGGTCAAAAATCATTCTAAATCACTTGTTGAACTTGACCAAAAGCCTCAATTGGGCAACTAACCCAAACCCAGCAATTGACTTGAAACCAACCCCCTTGAAACTTTAAAATGATCAAAATTTTAAACCTACTATTAAAGGGTCAAATGGGTCAAATTGGTCAACTTGACCCATTTAAGTGAACTCAAATAAACCAAAACCAAATATAAATCAAATCAAACCAAACTGACAAAACATTACAAATGGTCATTTGATTTCATTTAATTTTGATTGAATTTGACAACTTGAGCCAAATCATATCAAATCAAATCAAAATTCATTGAACCTCCATTTTTCAATCATTCCTAAAATCAAAATCAAACCCAACCATTTTACCCTTGGGTCAAAGGGTAACTTATGGACAAATCCACTTGGAATTTGGTCAATTTTTCATGGCCACTTGGCATCCTCCTAGTGGACCATTTGGACACCAAGGGAGGTGGTGCACATGACCCAATGGGTTTGGGTCCATGACCCAAACCAAGGCCAAATAGACCCCTATAATCAAAATTCTCCACATGGATCACCTCCCACACTCATTTAATACATGTGCACCTCCACACTTCCACTCCTCTGCCAAAACTGAAGCACATGGCACTCCTAACAACCAAAATAACCCATTCAATCTCCTCAATTTGATCAAAATGGCAAGGCAAGCTTTGATCATCTGATCCAAGTAGGGAAGATATACTCCCCCTCATTTCCACTCAAACCAAGTTCCTTGCATTTGATTGAGCAGAGATCAAAGGCATGCTTCTCCAAGTTTTCCCAAGCATTCCTAAGCTCATTCAAATTTCCTTTCTTGGATTTTTCAAAGTCAAAATAGGGAGGTGAGGGAGATTTCCTTTGCTTCTCAATCAAACTCCAATCTCTACAAGCACCATCAAGGCACCAAGTCGAGCTTACCCAAAGCTTTTCCCAAGTCTCCAAGCCACGGGAAGGGGGAGTTCGATTGAAGCCGCAAGCCATTGAAGCAAGCTTTGGTCAATTGGAAGATCCACTATAAATTGAACCTTGAAACCTTCAACAGGCTTTATCTCCACTAGATGAAGCTACCTCAACTGTTGGAAGCACCGGTGATAGCCTCCGTGAGGTATGCCTCAAAACTGAGCTTAAGTTGAAAAATTCTTGGTCCTCTGTGAAGGAAATTATAATCCCATCAAAATTCAACCATTGGATGTTCTTCTCCTTGCTTCTAGATGGTTGAATCTCCTTATCCGAGCTCAACTCAGCCATGGAGGATGGACGTCTCGCCTCATAAAGATAGGGATGAATCATGGACCATCCATCCCGCATGTTTTGGATGGATGGTCCTGATTAATCTGCATAGATCCATTGATTTAATCCTTCATAACCACAAGTTTGATCATGACCACCCGATCCTTGATCGGATGGCCCATGGGAAGCATAGCAATCACATGGCGATTTGATAACTTAATAACCAATCCCATCATGCCACATGGAAAGTGCATGCGCATCCCCATGGTGCGAGATTAGTTATATAATTAGGTTATTTAATTACCTATTAATCACTGAAACTTCATAAATTCATAATTAAATGTAGAAAATCCAAAAAGTGCAAACTTAACTTCATTTTAAAGAAAATGTAGAGGGGAATTCAATTAAATTGTTTCTAATTGATTTTAAATAGTGAATTTTTTTTAACTATGGATTAATTGAAAACTTAATAACCTTAATTACTCCCTAATCATTACATTAATCAATTCCAAACTTCTACATGTTTAGGGGATTTCTATCTCCCCTAATTTTCTTGGAATTTATTAATGAGTTAATTAGGAAATCAATTAATGAATCTCAATCACCCTCTTAATTCAATTAAGAGTAATTAAGCATGTGAACAGTGGTTTAATGACTTAATTAAGATAATTAAGCATTATTCAAGTGAAGAGGAGGTTTATGGAATGGGTTTGGGGTACATTCCATAAGTTATTCCCTAAACCCCCATTCTTCCTTAATCCAAATATAATTAAGGATTAATCCACTAATGATCTACTTAATTAATCTAATCAAACTTTCAAAACTAATCTAAAATTAATCAATCTCTTTCTAGGTAGATCCTTAGGTGTTCAAAAGCCTAAGGTAAGCTTAAAGAAATCAAAACCCGACTCACATGTGTGGGGAGGTTATGAAAGTACTTAATGAAAACCCTTTAATTTAATTAATCAATAATTATGAGCTAATTGCATTAGGCCCCTTTCTTTCTTAGGAGCATTGCTGATTTAAATTCCATGTGGTTGCATATCATATGTTGGCTCACAATTGTTTGAATAATTATGTTAAAGTGGTGTAATTAATGAATTTAATCTACCTTAACCTAAACAAAACATAAAATCAATCTAATTATTCTAAAAATTAAACTAAATCAATTCACACATGGGGAAATGGGTTAGACCAGAAACTCTTTTCACATTTCCTAAATCAAATTCAAAACAAAAAAAATAAAAATCTCTTTAGAAATGTTGATTTACTTTAAATGATTTTATTTCATAGGATTGTCTTTAGGAATTAATTAGGAATGAAGTTATGCTTACATCACTTTATTTCTTTCCAAACATGCTAAAATGTTGTATGCCATATGAAATCATGCATTCATATCTTTTGAAAAATCAGAATAAATGAAATGTTTCCCTTATGTCAAATTGAATGTTTTGGCTAAAGTAAGAATTTGAGTGGCAATTATCACTATTAAATCAAAAATTTAATTCAAAACTTATGAATCAACGATTATAAATTAAGGTATGCCACTTATAAATACTTATAAGCTTGCACGTGATTATAGCATAAAATGTGTTATGTGATTTTCTTTTCTTTTCTTAGCATAGGTTTGTATAAGATTTGCAATGTGTATAGTTCATTTGAAAAGAACATAACACTTGCTTAAGTCCATTCCTATACACTTTTATGTTATGGCTTAAGAAGGATCTTCACATTGCAAATGTAAATTAAACAACCAAATAAACAAACATAAACCTTTTGCATGATTCTTCATCCATTTGTTTTTTTTGTACATGCACATGTATTTAAGAAAAGTGGTATATTAGTCCTGACATCCCGAGTTATGAGGCTTTAAGTAGCCCTAAGAAGTTATTGTATCTTATATCCTAATAATGGTTTGTACTGACTTATGTCTTTCATACATGTAAATGTGCATTTGATTAATGGATAAAAGAAACCCTCTCTTATCTACTTAACAAAATCATGCATCATGAAATATCCAAAATTTTCCTAAACAACATTTCTTAGCATTCATCATCAATGTGTGCTAAGGTTAGCATTTGCATGTAGATATGCTTAGATCATTCATATGCATGATACACATGTTGGAAAGAAATAAATGGTTGTTTTTGTGATAGTAATTCACTTTAATTAATTGTAAGATGCCTTTCTAATTGAATAGGTTTATTTAGAGCAAATCTAAACTTACGATTAATTAAAACACATAATAAAACATTCACTAAAAATCATTAATGAATCTACCTTAGAAATTACTTAAGGTAGGGAGGAAAGAGAAGTTCTCTTCTTTTTCCTCTCTTACAACACTTAATAATTAAGTGTAGGTTCATTCAAACCAAATCAAATCATCAAATAAAATTAACAAATCAACTAAATCACTTAAATGAAACCACCCTCTAAGTTGAATCCTTCACACTTAGAAAATTCTAACCTTAAAGCCTAGCTAAGACATGCCACACAAGCCTTAAATGGCACACAATTATTAAGTCACCACCATTTCTAGCTCTATGTTAGGCAATGCATGGTTTGATGCCTAATTTTATTTTGAGATGTAATATTTTAGTCCGATGTTAGGTGTATGTAGACGATGATAGGATGATCTTAGTCATTATTTTTATAGGATTGTGCTTAAGGGCACATTGTAATAAAAAAATTCTTTTGTGTTGCTTATACCCTAAGCATAATCCAAATTAGATAGGTGGACTTGGTTACCCATTGTGCTAAGTCCAATTTATATATATGCTTGGGATTGTGTGGTATGTTTAGCTAATCTCTATTTTAGGTTTAGTTAGATTTTTTTCTTTTTTTTCATGTAATTTTGCAATTAAGATTTGGAATGAATGTTATGGGAGAATTAGATGAACATTGGTCATAAGATATGTCTTATGCACCATGTGAAGCCTTGGAGAAACCACATCCCAACCAACCAAAAGAAGGAAAGAAAGAAAGAAGAAAGAAGGAAAGAAAGAAATGAAGAAAAGAAGAAAAGAAGGAATGAAGAATGAAGACCCCACATAACATGAATTCTTTCTAAAATTAATTCATTTGTAACAGAGTTGTGGGGTCAACTACCCATTTTTTTTTGGTTTTGTGGTGGAGCCGACCACAAAGGCCTCTTTATTCTTAGCTTTATAAAATTGTTTGATGTTTGTTTAGCTTGTGCATTAAGATGACATTTTTTCTAGTTCTTCTTCTTGCTTTGATGAATGGCTGGATGTGATTAGCTCTTAGGAAAAAATAAATTTTCTATCCAATTATCATCACCAAAATTAAAATTAATAACTCATAACCTCACCTAAAGCTTAGGTTATAAATCAAGATAAAAGATTTAGCAACCCTTAGTAGATGTTGTATGTCTCACATCATGAAAAAAAGCATCTTGCTTCACTCTTGCTTATGGGCTTCCACCTTTGCTAGAACTTGACCTTTGAGAGCCATGGTGGAAACACACCTCCTTCTTGATTTTGGCCCATAACCAATTTTCATGCATTAGGCATATGAATCCCATAGCTTGTTAAATAAATTGTCCAAAATGAAAATAAAACTTAACAAAAAATTTGCATTATATTTAGTCATTAATCATGCCCTACATGATCTAGTCTATTAGAGTATGTTTAAGGACTTAGTCTCATTTTCTAAATAAATAACTACCTAGCTATCTTGCAAAAGCATATGACTTGCCTACATATATTTAAAATCATAGGAGGAGTTAGTTGGTGGCCACCCCTAGCTGGTTGTAAGTCCAATAGTAAGGTGGATTATCCTCTCTTGTGGAGGAAAACCATATGCCCATTTTCTCCTTAGATTTAGGTTGTGCTTTGATCCTTGCCAAGGCTCCCTTGATTTAGGATCCGAGGTTGTTGTTTCCCTTTGTGGGCTACAAGCATAAATCCTCACCTCCAGATTTCCATGTTGTGGAAATTGTAAGCCTTAGATTTAATAAAAAATTCAACTCAAACATATAATTCCTCTCAAATTTAAAAATATAAAGACCAACCATAGGATAGTTTGGGATGCTAGGTTTCCTAGCATCATGAGCATCCCCTACTTATCTCCCTTTAGCTTGATAATAACTCCCTCCTCTTGATCAATCCCACTTGATCTCCTAAAAATAATTGATTGTCCTATCTTTGAAATTATTGGAGACAATGATCATTTAAATTAATCGAGAGTATTCCTAAGGAATCTCATTCCTTAAGATGTAATTAATGATGGTGGCTTGCCTCCATTGGGAACTTAATGAACCCGCTTAAAATAAACCTCTTTTTTTCCATGTAAAGTAAGAATAGGAAGACCCCATTAGTTATTAGGTCCATTAGGGATGGTGACTTCTCTCTAGATAGTACATCATTCTCAATGTACTCACCCCTAATGAGAACATCTGCGGATCTATATGGTGTCCACCAAGTGTGTATTTTTATCTTCATTTATTTTTCCCAAAATATAGATGAAGATGAAAATATTTCACCATAGATTTTTTTAACGACTCCACTGGGGATAGTTCCTCTCTCCATCTTTGATAAATGATCATTGTCTCCAAGTATCGATATTGGATTTGTATTTTATATGAATCTGAGATTATCCTTCTTTTCCTTTGGCACTTAGTTTATTTAATCCTTAAGCTAAGCTAGCCAACATCCTTTAGGTTTTAGGACCTCACTGTAGGTCTTGAAACCCTATTCCCAATAGGTGAAAAAAAATTTAATAAAAGAAATAACTAAAGGCTTCCTCCTTAAGGAAAGGTTCATTCCAAAAATAAAAACTAAAGAAAAATAAATCCTTTATAAAAAGAACAATTTCCAAAAAGCACTTTTTTAAAATACATAATAAAATATTTCAACCTCATCTAACAATCTTTATGATTGTTACATGTAGGATCATTTAAAAAAAATCAAAAATCATCTTTGAAAAGAACAAATGAACATCCTTCATTCAATATACCTAAATTTATTCAATAGAGACTTCATTTCAAATAAAAAATCAACGATCATCTTTTCAAAGATAAAATCAACAATCATCTTTTCAAAAAAAAAATCAACAATCATCTTTTAAAAAAATAAATCAATCAATCATCATTTTTTCAAAATAAAATCAACAACCATCTTTTCCAAAATAAAATCAACAATCATCTTTTCAAAAATAAAATCAATAATCATCTTTAAAAAAAAAAAAAAATCACCTTTTCAAAATCATATTTGAAAATGAACAATTTCTTTCAATAT
Organism: Cymbidium sinense; assembly: GCA_021442155.1. Taxonomy (NCBI): domain Eukaryota; kingdom Viridiplantae; phylum Streptophyta; class Magnoliopsida; order Asparagales; family Orchidaceae; genus Cymbidium; species Cymbidium sinense. The sequence continues at coordinate 16,794 of JAKCPB010001177.1, read as the reverse complement.
ACCCAAATTTAAAAGAATATTTCATTTCCAAATAAAATCATATCATAACATTGAAATTCCATTTCAACATATCTCACATATGTTGAAGTTAGAATTTCTGTCTTTTCAAAATTACAAATTTGAAAATAAGCCTCCATTCAATATGTTGGATGGAGGCTTTATTTTCAAATAAAATTACACCATTTGAAATTCCACTCAACACATCCCACATGTGTTAAGAAAATTTCTTTTTTTTAAAAAAAAGTAATAATCACACACAAAACAAAATTTCATCTTTGAAAAATAAAACATAATTGACTCCCATTTGACATACCCAAATTTGTCAAATGAGAGTTTCATTTTTCAAAATAAATTTGGATTTAGCATACCCAAATTTGCTAAGTAAAGATCCCCCTCTTCAAAAAAAAAAAAAGAAAAATCATAAAAATAAAACACATTTGGATTCTTTATTTAGCATACCCAAATTTGCTAAGTGAAGATCCTCTTTTCAAAAATTAAAAAAAAAATCAAAACACATCTAGATTCTTCATTTAGCATACCCAAATTTGCTAAATAAATATCCCTCTTTTCAAAAATCAAAACATCAAAATCAAAACACATTTGAACTCATACACAAATTTGCTAGTAAAGTTCTCATTTTCAAAAATCAAAATAAAAAATCACAAATCAAAACACATTTGGATTCTTCATTTAGCATACCCAAATTTGCTAAGTGAAGATCCTCTTTCAAAAATCAAAACATCAAAACTAAAAAACACATTTGGATGCTTCATTTAGCATACCCAAATTTGCTAAGTGAAGATCCTCTTTTCAAAATCAAAAAATCAAAACACATTTGGATCTTTTATTTAGCATACCCAAGTTTTATAAGTAAAGGTCCATCTTTCAAAAAATAAAAAATCAAACACATTTGATTCTTCATTTAGCATACCTAAATTTGCTAAGTAAAGATTCTCCTTTCAAAAACTCAAAATTGAAGAAAGCATTTAGACTTTATGTAGCATACACAAATTTGCTAAAAGGTTCCATTTTCAAATTCACACATGATTCACCAAACAAGCAAAAGAAGAAGAAAATTATTTCAAACAACTCATTTAGCATACCCAAATTTGCTAAATGAGTAAATCCCAAATAAAATCAATTGACCCTTTATTTTAACATACTCAAATTTATTTGAAATAAAGGTCCCCAAACACAAAAAATCAAAATCAAATATGAACCAATGGAAGCATCAATCTCAAAATATTTGAACCCATTTCCAACATTCACAAATTTGTTGAAAATGGATTCTAAATTCAAAAATATCTTCCCAATTCTAAATTCAAAATCTCTCTAAATTAAAGAGCCCCACTTAACATATTCAAATTGTTGAGTGTGGGTTCAAATTCTATAAACAAATTAAAGCAAAAAATCTAATTTGAGTTTATTTTCCCAAAATTGTAGAATTTCAACTTAGTTTCATCTTTCAGTTAGTTCTTTAATGAAAGCTAAGTATGTTTACTTTTCCTTTTGGGATGGATTTGGCCTTGATGGCACCTCCCATAGATGACTTTGCCCACCTCATTCATTTTGGCCAAGGTTTGAGAGCTAGATCACTTGTGAGGGACCACCCTCACAACCATCAGGAGTGTGGTGATCAAGGATCATCCAAGTTGAGATGTCATCAGAGTTTCCCTCAAGAAGAGGTGTGCCTGCTTGTAGTTTTATGCAGTGTTCAATGGTTCTCGCCACCCAAAATAGCACCCACTCATTGGCTTCTTCCAAGGGGAAGGCTCCCTTCTTGGGATAGTATCCATACCATGAGGTAGGGTCTCCCCATACCTCCTCCTAGGGACCTAGTGCCAAGCCATCAAGATGGTATCAGATAGCCAAAGAGATGGAGGGCAGCCTACATAGAGAGGAGTTACCCAAGATAGTCTCTATGACAAAGAAAACAAGTTTCATCCCCTCTAGATGGGAGAAGAAGATATTAGGAGGATCTGCCACCTCCACCTGTAGTTCACTTTGAGGCTCCTACTAGAAATAGAAGAAGGTTGTTTGCCATTAGATCGTTACCAAATGGGGGGCTTGATGATCGTCGAGCCCAATTTGACTTATATGGTCATCCCTCACGTTGGAGAGCACATCGATAGAGGGCTAGAGAACCCATGTATATGTTACCAGAGAGAGGGTATGCAGAGCACACCCTCGCCCTCATGGAGGAATCATGACATTGTATTGACCGGTACTACTCACTATAGAGAGGAGCTCGCACAGAGAGAGTCAGCCTGCCCACACACCATTCTACTCCACCCACCATCTCAAGACAGTTCCATCATCCATAGTTCTAGCAAAAGCCATGAAGGCATCCTGGGAAAAGAGAGCCCCACTGGTGATTCAGCTATGGCCAAGAGATCCCATTCTATATACACCACCGACTGAGGCAAGGCCGAGCTCTCCGACCTCTTGCTTGTGGTGAAGAGGGGTGCCATGGAGCGTTGTTGTGCCATCACCACCACCACCACAGAGCATGGAGATTGCAGCAAAGGGGAAAATCCTTGTCCATGGTGATAGATCCTCCTAAAGCACTCCCATGATAGATGATAGCCATGAGCATATTTCTTAGTGAGCATAGCCCTCACATGGTTAACCACATCAGAGGGGTTAGATGTATTTGTTCATGAGCATTATCGACCTACAATTATTTATTTTGTAATTGGACTACTCCCTATATGCACAGATATCTGGAAAATGGAAATTCTAGGATATGACTTATACCTAGAGGATAGAAGGTTAATTTTGATCATAATGAAGATGATTGGAGGATTCAACAAGAGTACATATGGTTGATGCCGGGTTCCCTTTGGATCAGAGTTTGGAAGGTTATTGAAAGGGATGATAACCTACTACTGACCCAACACCTCCTTCAAAACTAAAATAGAAGGATGAACAAATTGATAGGATGGGAAAGAGGCTTGAAGTCTTGCTAAACAATAATTTGGCACTATAACCAACAAGTGCATCCTACTATTGTAGACCGATCAACGTTGTCATGTTGTGGATCAAGCCAAGACTTCACCAATAGAGTAAGTAGCTTGTTGAAGGGTAGTGGACAGTACCTATAAGAAAAGGACATTAAACTCATGGTTGAGTAAAGAGACAAGCAAGGAGGATCATCAATTAAAAGGGTAGAACCTACTAGAGGAATTGATGCCATCCTCCTAAGGGTTTTGTGCCACCTTCTTTCAAGAGCTTTGATGGCGGGAACCCACGAAAGCACATAGCATACTTGCTATGCAATGTGATGATTAATTCTATTCTTTTTCACAATAAATTAGCCCTTTGATTAGTATCGAACTCTCAACAATTTAGTGAAGAATTTTATTGAGTTGAGCAACTCTTCATTAAGAGGTTTTTTGGAGCTCAAAGGGTGATCAGAGAACTCATGGCTCAACAACACCCCGGTGAGTCCCTTATTGGTTATATTCTCAGATGGTGCAATTTGAGTATGAAATGCCAACTGTAGCTATCTGAACAACAAACCATTGAAATTATGCTAAACAATATTCATGGTCTGGTTGCCTTCATGCTCAAAGGTTTTACCATCAAGATATTTGAGAAGCTAATTTACAAGGTGACTAGTCTACAATGAGAGGCCAAATAGCTTCCTTTTCAAGATTAGCCAATAAAGCCAAAGCCATAGAAAGCTTATGAAGAAGCCGGTAGAAGTGTATTGGACAAGGGAAGCAACCCAAGATCATCATGAGAGACCTCATGATCCACAACCACTTCCACCTCCTTTACCACCACTAGGCCATCCTCCCACCACAGTAGCCTCCATGGCCTTCCACCTCCCTTCTCACCATACTCACGGGTACACATACCACCACCGCTACCATCCACCTACTCTTTTAGATAAACTAAATAAACCTTATTCATTTAAGAGGGAGGTAAATAGAAAAAATCTTTAAGAATCTCTTAAAGAAACCTGATTTTTAGGTACGTGAGCCTAGGAAGCCATAGAAAGTGGGCAAGAGCAATGATCCTAATTTTTGCCCTAACCATTGCATGCTAGCTCATGCTTTTGAAAATTTGTTTTACATTCAAGGATTGGCTTGAGCATAGCTACAAGACAGGCACCATAGTTATCCCAAAAGAATATCTAGTGGAATAACCATCCAGTTTTGTTAGGGTAATCCTTGGGGATACTTAAGATCCTCTCAAAACCAAAGAAGGTTGGGATATCTCCTTATCCCAAACCTCTAAAAGATTATTTCAAAATCAAGAAACTTTTCTTGCTAGGTAGCTCAACCTCCAACATCAAGGAAGGTTTGCAAGTTGCCAAAGACAACTTGGGAAGGTAGCAAAGAAAGCACCTATACTCCATGGATAGCCAAGTAGCCACCATCAAGTGAAGTCTCCATTCCATCGCAGCTACTACTTCAGCTTTTTCACTCTATTAGACATCTTGTATCGGATGAGGGCATCAAATCCACCCCACTTACTTTACTAGATTTCTACTATGTACCTCCTTTAAAAAATCCAAGAAATCGAGGAATAAAGCTAGTTTGAATTACATATGTGTCACTTGGGTTGTCTAATTCTACTCTTAGAAAACTCTTCAAGTCTAATAATTATAACAACTCGATCTTCCTCTTCGATTTGAGTTGGACTTTCCTCTAAATACTGTTCACCTCTTGAGATAGACTTGGAATCATCTGATTCTGAGGGTCCTATAGGAGAAGCTATAGGTGAGCCTGATGAGTAGGTAGAATCTTCCACTAACCTGCCACAAGATATCACAAACGTTAACCTCTATAGTGGCAAAGTTCTACCTCCTAGGGAAGCACTTCAAGATAAGGGGAAACAAGTTCATTGGTTGATGATTGAGAAGCCCCTCCAGGATGCTCCACCTTGCTTGGAGGATAGCAGTTGATTACAATGTCCTCACTCACCTAAGAAAGTTTCCAGCTAAGCATATATGATGCCCTTGTCTTATCCAAAGAGATGAGGGAATCATTAATCAAGGATCTTCTTGATCTAGAGATATGCTTAGCTCAGCTGACCACTATTGGAGAGGAGGCACATTATTCAAGAGAAGCCCAAGGAGTCACATTCACTGATGAAGACCTTCTTCCTGGACATGGGACCGTAGTTTTTGATCTAGGTGCATCTATGAAAATTATAAGTTGCCTACTTGAGGATTGACATCTATACACATGGAGGAGATCGGATGATGTTGAGAGCATTCAATGAATAGGGTGAGAGGGCTTTAGGTTCCATAATGTTACCTTTAGAAATAGGTGACTGGAAGACTAAAGCCAAGTTTTATATAATTGATTCAAATACATCATTCACTACTTTTCTCGGTAGGCCTTGGATACAGTAACAAGATTATTTCATCCTCCCTTCATCAGTGCATCAAGTTCAAAAGGGATGGAATCGAATATTATGTTAAATGAGATGAAAAGCCATTTTCAATTAGAGAGGTTGAGATATATGAGGATGAGACCTACTATCTTCTTCAAAACACCTTTTCTCATGAACTTGGTCAAAATTCAAATACAAAAGAAAATTAAAAGAAAAAAAAAAGAAAAGAAAAATGAAAATACAAGTGAATGAGAAAAGTACATCAAGGAAGAAGTAAAGACACATGTCACATTCCACCCACAGTTCATTCCACCATATGGACATATAGGTAAAATAACTCAACCTCCAAGGAAGATGTAGATACAAAGGCAGTTCCAGAGGTGGAAGACCCCTTGGCATACAAGCCAATAGGGGTTATGTTCCAGTTCATAGGAGTACCCCTACTATTCATATAGACTTGGAATCTAGCTCAGATGATGAGTCTAATGTGATTAGCATACCAGCCAACCCCTCTCAGTGGGTTTCATTGGAGGTGACACTGGAGCTGGGCAGAGATGAAGACCAGGCCTCCAAGCAAAGCATGAATGTATTCGAATCAAGTTTATGTTAAACTATTAGGCAGCAGTTAGGAACCTTAACTCTAACATCACTTTTCTCTCAAAAGGTTGAAGGTTTAGTAGTTAAGGAAGCCCCCTTTCATGGATGGATGCAAAGAGATTCCTATTGGGATCATCATTCTCAAGTCAAGTTGATGTAGAACTTGAGGATAATTCATATAATAGAATTACATTTTGATTGGTACTCACCTTATGTTCTTAATCTTGCAAAGAAAGGTTTGATTCCTTATACATGGTCCAAGCATATGTCAGAATACTTCAAGAAGTTGTGGAACAATAGAGGTAGGGATGCACAATCAAGATTAGGACTAAGATTTGGTATAGTGGGTCAATCGATGACACAATTACTTTACTCAAATCAATCTAGAATCTGATAGGTTCTTCTCAAACCACACTAACTCTTATGAGGAAGTATGTTTAGAAACTTTAGATGATCCAGATGATCTCCAAATCAAAGATACACCTCTAAAATTTGAAGAGGAAATCCATTCAACAATTGACAAGCTCAAAGAAATCAACCTCGAGATAGAAGAAAATCCACATACATCAGTTCATTGCTGAATGAAGAAGAAACCAATGACTTAGTTAAGCTATTGATTGAGTTTAAGGACTACTTGCATGAGTTATGAAGAGTTTCTGATTATCTCATGATAAAGTCCACAAACTAGCAATAGACCCTAACACTAACCCTATCAAGTAAGCTCCTAGATGCATGCGATTAGAAATTGAACAACAATTCATTTCTGAATTCAAAAAATTGATTGATGGTTTCATCGTGGAAGAAAAATACCTACCTAGCCAGCTGTTATGCCGCTTAAGAAAAAGAATGGACAAATTTGCATATGCATCGATTTCAGGGACTTAAATAGGCATGTCCTAAGGATGAGTTTCCTCTTCCTATACCAGAATTAATGGTGGACATCGCCTCATCTCATGCAATATTCTCCTTCATGGATGAGTCATCTGGCTACAACCAAATTAAAATGGCCCCCCAAGAATGAAAGAAACACTGCTTTTGAACCGAATAATCTATTATAAGGTCATGCCTTTCGCCTTAAAATCCGGTGCTACATACCAATGGGCCATGACTGATCTTCAATGAACTCATTCATCAACAAGTTGAGTGCTATGTTGATGATCTAGTAGTCAAAAGTAAAGAAAAGGAGGACCTTCTCTTTGACTTGAGAGTATATTTGAATGGTTAAGACAATATAACCTCAAAATGAATCCCCAAAAGTGTGCATTCGAAGTAGCTTTAGGGAAGTTCCTTGGGTTTGTTGTCCAACATTGGGGAATAGAGATAGATCCAAAAAAATCAAAGCTATCTTAGAAATGCCACCACCTAAAAGTTTAACTCAACTCAGATCTTTCTAAGAGTGGTTGGTGTATCTAAGATGCTTTATCTCCAATCTATCAGGAAGATGCAAGCCATTTTTAGCACTTATTAAAAAGGATGCCAAGTTCAAGTGGGATGATAAGTGTCAGCATGCCTTTGAAGATATCAAGAAGTATTTGGTGAAGTCAGGTTCTAGCAGCCTATCTAAGCCACCACTTATCCTCTACACTGCTGCATTGGATGACTCCCTTGGCACTTTGTTGGCCCAATCCAATGATAAAGGGAAGGAGAGTTTTCTCTACATCACCATTGTCCGATTCCTCGAAGAGAACTACCTATTGAGAAACATTGCCTAGCTTTAATCTTTGCATCCCAAAAGCTACACTATATGCTTTCTCATAAGGTGAACTTGATTTCAAGAATCAATCCACAGATATCTCATGACACGTCGTTATCCGATGTTGGCATGATTCTCTATAGTTTGATATTACATTCATACCCCTCCGTGGTGAAAGGTCAAGCACTAGCAATTTCTAAAAGACACCCACTTCCTTGATTCTCACTTAGTGAGATCTCCATGATGAACTAATTATGAACTTAGGGGAGGTTGACAATCACCATTGGGAGATGTATTTTGATGGTGCAGCTTCCTTTCACAAAGGAGAAGAACCATGATCTACTCTTCCAGGAAAGGCAGGGGTAGAATAGTTCTCTTAACCCCAGACTGTGATGTGATGAGATTCTCATAATATCTCTCTAATCCCTGCACCAACAATGAAGCCAAGTATGAGGCTTTGATTGCCAGTTTGGAGTTAGCCATTACAGTGTGTCAAGAGCATCAGCATCTACGGGATTCTCAGCTGGTTATCAACCAGATTGCCGGGTCCTACAAGGTTCTAAAACCTAAGCTTTGTCACTACCATGAGTATACCATGAAGTTGTTGGCCCAAATCCCTGAGGTCACCATCTACAAGGTCCCTCGAGGAGAGAACATATTACCAGATGCTTTGGCCAAACTTGCCAAGGAATTGGCATGTCCTAAGATGAGTTCATTCCAATAAGGGTCCAAAATAGACAAGTCCTATCCCTTATTGATGTTGAACTCGTTGAGAGACTCTCTCTTGAAGGGGAGGTTGCCTTTGCCAACAAAGATGAGGAGCTGAATTGGAGGCAGCCATTCTTAGATTATTAGAACACCGGCAAACTACCTCAAGAGAAATCACAAGCCCATCAGATGAAGGAGAGAGCTCTCTCCTATGCTCTCGTGGATGGCACCGTGTACCGATGGTCTTTTGATGAAATGTGGTTACATTGTTTAGACAAAAACGAAGCCCATAGGATAGTGACTGAGGTACATTTAGGTATACTGCATCAATTAATCAAGATGAAAGCAAAGATTAAGAGACTAGGATACTACGGCCTTGATGATTACAAGCATGAACGTGGCTAGAGATGCCATTAATGTCGGTACATGGTGTGGTCTACATCAACCACCCAACATTCTACATCCTACATTGGCCTCATGGCCATTTGAGTGTTGTACATAGTGGGTCCGATCGATCCTCCTTCTTCCAAGGGTCATCGATTCATCTTAGCTGCCACCGACTACTTTTCAAGTGGTCAGAGGCAATCCCACTCAGAGAGGTCACAGCTCAGCATGTGCTCCAGTTTTTTAAGAACCATATTATATATAGGTTCGGGGTGCCTCGATGAATTATATATGATAATGGTACTGCATTCAAGAGCACCAAGATCAATAGCTTCACTAGAGACACAGATAGATAGATACTACCATCTATTATCCTAGGAAAATGGCCTAAAAAGCATTCAACAAAATCTCATCATATTAAGAAGAAGAAGACATAACAATGCGATAGTGGTATGAGCATGAAGCCTTGTGGGCCTACCGCACCACATACAAAACTCCAACTCAATCTACCCCATTCTCCTTAGTGTATGGGTTCGAAGCCGTTCTACCATTAGAAGTTCAACTCACATCACTAAGGATAGCAATGGGTAGCAAAATCACTACAAAGAGAATGCAAAGTTATGGTTAGAAGAGCTCAAAGGTTTGGAGGCCTAAGGGCGTGTCAGAACCTTGAGTTATACAAAGCCAAAATGATTCAAGCTCACAACAAGTTGGTCCGCCCTAGAGCTTTTCAGGTAGGAGAGCTTGTCCTTGTTCTAAGGAGAATAATTATTTCTCGTCGAAAGATGGGAGGCAAGTTTGAACCCACCTGGGAAGGCCCTTTTATGATAGAAAAGTCCTACCATCCAATGCTTCCAATTAATGGACTCCTTTTGAAGAAATATTACCCATAAAAATATGTTTGAAAATAATTATCATCAAAAGAACAAAATTTCATTCCAATTCATCAAAATCTTCCTTCTTTCAAGCATTTGCTTTTGTTTTGTGAATCCCACATGTGTTTAGGATAGGTGTAAGAGAACCCAAGACATCCTATCCCTCTTTCACAACACAAACACAATCAAACACAATTCCCCATACTAGAATAGAGAGAACCCAAGAGGCAACATATTTTGACTAACACAACTAAGTTAGGTGTAAGAGAACCCATACATCCTTTCTTGGTGGGATCACAACGCCATTCATGGCACCATTTCATCAATTCTCTGTTTTAGGATAAGTATAAGAGTACCCGAGAGGCATCCTTTTCTTTCTGACACAAACACAAACACAAAGAAAAATCTTTTATCTCAAGCTATTTTAATGTGGGAGCAACCCCCCCTATAACACTCACTCATTAGCTGCTCTAAGTCAAGCTAACATGCTACCTTGCTAGTATGTCACCCTAGTGGTCACTTGTCTGACGGATGTGAGTCCCTGTGCTTTCTTCCTGACTTGACCATTGCAAACCAATGAGCACCTTGTTAGTTTGGTAGACCTCACTACTCAGCCAGTAAGCTACCTCATGTTGATTTTATTTAAGAAGATGTGAGTCCCCACACATTCTTCTTGAATTAACCATCATGCACTGACTAGGTCGAGTATATATGAGGTTTAGGATAAGTTTTCCAGAGGCTCCTTTCCTCTTGACTACTCTTGAGTTGATATAAGTCCCCTAGTGGCATTAACTCAGTAGTCACCCTAAGTCGGATAACAGTCAAGTCAAGACAGACTATCCCAATCTTCTATAGAGGATGTGAGTCCCCAAGCTTTCTTCCTAGATTGTTGCAAACCGACGGCACCTTAGGTTGGTTGATGTTCTATGCGATGACTTACAATGGATACACCACTCTTGGAAGATGAGTCCCCACGCTTTCTCCTTGAGTCCACCAATACCCATAGATATTATCTTCTGGTTTTGGATCAAGCCCTTAGTGGCCCCTCCTCTCCCGCACTCTACTTGGATCATGTCCTTTGCACCCCATTTAGACACTACGTTACTCTGGATTGGACAGTCCCCTTTCCTAGTAGCCATCCCTGGTTGGAGAATTTGTTGGATGCAGATTCTCTCCATTGGTTCAAATTTGAGATAGGTCTAGCCGATATAAGCTCCTTCTCGTATGATCCCTCACAAACCAAGGGTAAGATATAAATAAACAAACAAATAAATAAAACAAACTATTTGCTTGTGGATTAGAATTCAAGCCCCAGGCCCCTTTCAAGGCATCCTATCTTTAGGCGTGTTAGTAACTATAGGAATTGCTGACTATGCTTGAGTTGAGATAAGTCCGGTGGCACTCTCTAGTCCCTTAGAAGTTCAATCTATTTTTCCACAAACAGGTTGCCCCGACAATCATTCCACTTTTGAAGATGTAAGTATACTATGCATTCTTTCTAGCATGATAGTCATAAATGCGGACAAGGGTTGACATGTTACCCTAATGTGTCACCCAGTGGTCTTTTATTCAGAAAGATGTGAGTCATGCTTTCTTCCAATTAACCATTGCAAACCAAAAGGCACCCATTTGGTTGGATAGTTCTCCCGGAAGCACTCCCTTTGATTGGTAAATTGAGACCAAGGCCAACATGGCCCCTACTCGCACCCATAAACCAATGGGATCCATCAAAAATAATTAAAAAAATGAAATTAATCTTGACTATCTTTGAGCTGATTTAAGTCCCCCAGCAGCATTCACTCAAAAGTCAGCCCTAGGTCGGGTTTGATTTGTTGCACAAGCAACCAGTCACCCCATTGGTTCCTTATTTTGGAAGATGTGAGTCTCCGCACTTTCTTCTTAACTTGACCATTGCAAATTGAAAGGCAATCCCTTTGGTTGGATAGTCCTACTATGTGGTTGGTAGTCTACCCCTTTAGATTGGTAAATCTGAATGACCAAGGCCAACACGCCCCTACTTAGTGTCCATCGCAAAACCAATGGGATCCATCAAAATAACTAAAATGAAATTAACTTTGACTATCTTTGAGCTGATTTAAGTCCCCAAGCATTCACTCAATAGTGCTAAAGTTGGGTTCAATCTGTTGCCTGGCCAATGGATCACCCTAGCAACTGATCCCTACTTTGGAGGATGTAAGCCTACTACGCTTTCTTCCTAGTATATCTGTTGCACACTGAAAGGCAACCCTTTTGGTTGGATAGCCCTACCATTTGGTTGGTAAACTACCCCTTTGGATTGGTAAATCTGAGCTAGATCAAAACATGGCATGGCCCTAGATCCATCGCATCCATGGTCCATCTAATATAAAAAATTAAAATTAAAATCTAAAATAAATTCAACCCTCCTCCTTGGAGTCAAACCAAATAAACAAAACAAATCAATCAAAATCAAAATAATCAAACAAATCAATCAAATCAACCTACTTCTCCTAAGTGAGATGCAAATCTTTGGTTCCCCAGTGGAATCAATTCAATCCAATTTGAACTTGCTCCTCAAGGAGAGTTCACATTTTCATCCCTAGATCCTCAATTCTAATCCCCAGGATTTCACAACTTTTTCCTGGATGACTTAAACTTGCTCCCCTAATGGAGAGTTCACTTTTTCATCCTTGGTGGAGCACCAAATCCTAAATCAACAAATTAAATCAAATTTCTCCCCAATGAGATACAAATAAAATCAAACCTCTCATCCCCAGGATGACTTGAACCTTCCCTTGGAAGGTTCACATACTCAATCCCTAGTGGATTCCTCCTCCACTTATGACATGAGTAGAGTCACATTGCACTAAGCTCTTGATTCCTTCTACACCTTGGGTTGGGAGTAGATCATTATTAGTGCTTGTGATCGCTCGGTGTTGCGCCAACACCAAATACATGTGATATGCCTTGTCGGTCACACCACACCTATTGCCCTTTGTTGACCTTACTTTTGGAGTGAGCTTTCAACTTCTCATCTTAGACATAGGACTCCTCTAGACATTAAGAGTTCCTTTGTCTTAAGACACTCTAGTGATTAGGTGAACACTTAACCTAACCTAGAGACTTAGAAGAGTTAGCCATAGAAGCGGTTATGCCTTGGGTGTTAGGAAAACTCTACCCTATAGCTTAAACCAAATCCTTACTTCCTTCTTTCAAATCAACTCCAAATTCAAATAAACTCCAAATTCAAATCAACTTCAAATCCAAATCAACCTCAAATTCAAATCAACTCCAAATTCAAATCAATTCCAAATCAAATCTTAAATCAATTCCAACTTAATTGATTTTCTCAAATTCAAATCAATTCTAGAATCCAAATCATGAATCAATTCCAAGTAATTGAAATCCATGATCAATTAAATCCAAAATCTTTCCAAGCCATTTTGATTTCATCTTATGGACTTAACCAAATCAAATTCAAATCAATACAAATTCAAAAGATTTTCTCATAACCCATTTATATTCTCATTTATATTCACAAATATAAATGAAATATAAATTCAAATAACCAAAACCAAATTCAAAACTCAAATCCAAACTCAATCAAAATCCAACCTAAACTCTTTCAAGTCAAATTCTTGAACTTAGCCAAATCAAACTCAAATCAATTCAAACCTTTGATTTTCTCCAAACAATCAATCCTTCAATCACAAACCAAATTCAATCATAAACTTCAATTCAAATCAAATCAAATCAAACTAAATCAAACCCATGTTCACCTTTTGAACTTGAAATTATCAAATGAATCAAAACTCATTTGACTCCAAATCACTTGCAAATGGATTTCTATTTCAATCATAAGAACATATGTGAGTTCAATCAAACTTGAATCAAGCCTTGATCAAGTCAATTGACCCACTTAGGCTCACTTGACCCAAAGTGACCTAAAATACCTTTTTGAACCAAATTATAATCCTACCCAAATTGGATTGAACTAAGCCCATCTAAGCCTCACATTTTGAGCAACAACAATCATCATAGATGATCAATCACTCAAATTGGGTCAAACCAAGTAAAACCTAGCCTTTGAACAAGTCAACACCTAACCCAAATGAAACCCAAACTAGCCAAAATCCATCCATAGGCTAAATTGATTGAAACCATTGATCTAAACCAATTCATGATCAATGATTGAACTTGACCAAGTCATCATTTGAGCAAACCTAGAAAATTGGCCACTTGACCCAAGTTGACCTAAAAGTCAAAATGTGTCAAATCTTGATCTAAGCCAAATTGATTGCAAACCAATGGGTCAAATTCATTCTAAATCACTTGTTGAACTTGACCAAAGCCTCAAATTAGACCCAACCTAGCCCAATTGACCATGAACCCAACTTGACCTAAAAGGTCAAATCAACTTGAAACTTAACCAAATCAAAATTGATTGAAACCAAAGCTTGCAAAATATTTCAAATGATCAACCAAGCCTAAACCAATCCATGACCAATTGGGTAAATGGGTCAATTTGGTCAACTTGACCCATTTGACCTAAGTGAACTCAAATGAACCAAAACCAAATATAAATCAAATTGAACCAAACCAATAACACCTATACGCTACAAATGATCATTTGAAGTTGACCTAACCCAAGATTTGACCAATTTGACCAATTGGTCAACTTGACCTAAGTTGACCCATTTTGACCTAAATGGGTCAACTTGAGCCAAATCATATCAAATCAACACCAAATTCATTGAAAATTAGCACAACCCATTTTTCAATCATTCCAAATATGCCCAAATCAAAATCAAACCCAAATGACCATTTTACCCTTGGGACAAAAGGGTAATGTATGGCCAAATCCACTTGGAATTTAGTCAATTCTTTTCATGGCCACTTGGCATCCTCCTAGTGGACCATTTGGACACTAAGGGAGGTGGAGCACATGACCCAATGAGTTTGGGTCAGCCATGACCCAACCCAAGGCCAAACCAACTCCAATCAAAATTCTGCACATGGATCACCTCCCACACTAATTTAACACATGTGCACCTCCACACTTCCACTCCTCAACCAAAACTATAGCACATGGCACTCTAACAACCAAAATAACCCATTCAATTTTCTCAATTTGATCAAAAAAGGCAAGCACCATCCAATCCAAGTTGGGGAAGATATACACCCCCTCATTTCCACTCAAACCAAGTTCCTTGATTGAGATTGAGCTCAGGATCAAAGGAAAGCTTCTCAAGTTCCCCAAGCATTCCTAAGCTCATTCCAATTCCTTGGATTTCAAAGTAAATAGGGAGGTGAGGGAGATTTCCACTTTGCTCAATTCTCAATCAAACTCCAATTACTCTTGCAAGCACCATCAAGGCACCAAGTCGAGCTTACCCAAAGCTTTTCCCAAGTCTCCAAGCCATGGGAAGGGGGAGTTCGATTGAAGCTGCAAGCCATTGAAGCAAGCTTTGGTCAATTTGAAGATCCACTATAAATTGAACCTTGAAACCTTCAACAGGGCTTCATCTCCACTAAACTAAGCTACATCAACCTTTGGAAGCACCAGTGAGGTATGCCTCAAAACTGAGCTTAAGTTGAAAAATGCTTGGTCCTTTGTGAAGGGAATTGTAATCCCATTGAAATTCAACCATTGGATGTTCTTCTCTTTGCTTCTAGATGGTGTGGGTTGAATCTCGACCTTATTCGAGCTCAAGTGAGCTGACATCAAGCCATGGAGGATGGACTATTCCCCCGAAAAGCAGAGATAAATCATGGACCA
The DNA here is from genome assembly GCA_021442155.1 of Cymbidium sinense. Lineage (NCBI taxonomy): Eukaryota > Viridiplantae > Streptophyta > Magnoliopsida > Asparagales > Orchidaceae > Cymbidium > Cymbidium sinense. The sequence continues at coordinate 1,430 of JAKCPB010001177.1, read as the reverse complement.
TCCATCCCACATGTTTTGATGGACATCCTGATTAATCATAGATCCAGATTTAATTCATAACCATGTGGTTTGATCACCATCCGATCCTTGATCGGCAGGGAAAGTGTAGTGCACCGGTGACAATGCCAATTTGATAACTTAAATAACCAATCCATCAAATAAAGCGCCGCGCCGCCAGCCCACATGGCGGGATTAGTTATATAATTAGGTTATTTAATTTATTAATCATTGAAACTTTATAAATTCATAATTAAATGTAGAAAAAAAAAAAATGCAAACTCAACTTCATTTTAAAGATAATTTAGGGGAATAAATAAAATTATTTCAAATTGATTTTGAATAGTGAATTTTCCTTAAGGTTTAATTAAAAACTTAATAACCTTAATTACTCCCTAATCATTTCATTAATCCCCAAACTTCTACATGTTTAAGGGATGACTTACCTCCCTAATTTTCTTAGAATTTATTAATGAGTTAATTAGGGAAATCAATTAATGAATCCCTAATTACCCTAATGTAATTAAGAGTAAGCATGTGAATAGTTGTTTAATCACTTAAATAAAATAATTAAGCATTGTTTAAGGGAAGAGAAGGTTTATGGAATGGGTTTGGGGTACTTTCCCCAAGTTATTCCCTAAACCTCCTTTCTTCCTTAATACAAACATAATTAAGGATTAATCCACTAATGATCTACTTAATTAATCTAATCAAACTTTCAAAACCAATATGAAATTAATCAATCTCTTTCTAGGTAGATGCTTAGGTGTTCAAAAGCCTAAGGTAAGCTTAAGGAAATCAATACTCGACTCACATGTGTGGGGTGGTTATGAAAGAACTTAATGAAAACCCTTTAGTTTAATTAATCAATAATTGTGAGTCAATTACATTAGGCCCCTTTCTTTCTTAAGAGCATTATTGATTTAAATTTCATATGGTTGCATATCATATGTTGGCTTACAATTGTTTGAATAATTATGTTAAAGTGGTGTAGGTAAGAGTTAATTAATGAATTTAATCTAGACCTTAACCTAAACAAAATAAAAAAATCAATCTAATTGTTCTAAAAATTAAACTAAATCAATTCACACATGGGGGAAATGGGTTAGGACCAAACTTTTCACATTTCCCAAATCAAATTCAAAACAAAAATAAAAAATCTCTTTAAGAAATGTTGATTCACTTTAAATGATCTTAATTCATAGGATTGTCTTTAGAAATTAATTAGTGTGAATGAAGTTATATGCTTACATCACTTTATTTCTTTTCAAGCATGCTAAAATGTTGTATGCCATATGAAATCATGCATTCATATCTTTTTTAAAAAATCAAAATAAATGAAATGTTTCCTTTATGTCAAATTGCATGTTTTGGCTAAAGTAAGAATATGAGTGGCTATTATCAATTATTAAATCAAAATTATTTTCAAACTA